>VZRV01004283.1:481643-762217 GCA_013398115.1 Falcunculus frontatus
GTGCCAGGGGCGGGAGCGCCCGCCCGTCCTGCCCCGCCCCGGCCCGGGCCGCGCCGCTGAGCGCCCCGAGAGCGCCGTGGGGAGGGTGGCCCGGGGGGCTCAGCCTTGCCCCGGCCCCTCCTGGGATGAACCGCGGTGCGCTCCGGCGCTGCGCAGCCAGGTCTTGCTTCGAGCTCTCAGTGGGAGCTGCCTCTGCCGGGACGGCCGGGTCTCCAGCGGAGAGGCAACGAGGATGGTTGAGGGATTGGAGCATTGCTCGTACGAGGAAAGGCTGAGGGAGTTGGACTTGCTCAGCCTCAAGAAGAGACGACTGAGAGGGTGTATATAAATATCTAGGGAGAGGGTGCAAAGAAGATCAGGCTCTTCTCCGTGGTGCCGAGAAATAGGGCAAGAGGCAACGGGGGAAGCTGATGCACAGAAAGTTCCACCCTAACATGACGAAGAACTTCTTCACTGTGCAGTGACCGTGCACTGGAGCAGGTTGCCCAGAGACTTGTCGAGTCTTTCTCACTGGAGTTATTCAGGAGCCTTCTGGACACAATCCTGTGCAATGTGCTCTGGGATGACCCTGCTTGAGCAGGGAGGTTGAACCAGATGACTCACTGTGGTCCCTCCCTAAATCACCTGTTCTGCGATTCCTGATTTTGTGACTGTCTAATTTTGTCCCACCTAAATTAACCTTCAGGTAGTCAAGTGGACCCCAGCCCTGGGCAGATGCCCTGTATATGGTAGCACACATGCTTTTGGGGTTGTCCAGGGATGGATTTCACTGCCAGGTCTCTGAATCTGGTACCCGCTCGTTCCTGGGCACCGACCTTTTAATAACAGCCTTCTGTGCCAGCTCAGTTGTTCAAATTCCAAGCAAAGAAAAATATGGCTGTAGAGGAAGTAGTGTAATAAATCATGTGAGGGAAAATTGATTGGGATGAGTGTTGCTCATTGTAGTTTTTAAGGAAATTTCTATCTCTCCAAGCTCTGAGGACCTAGAGTTCAGAGAATACAGATTTTTCAGATGCAGCTGGTGGCAAAGGGCACAGAATCATAGAATGGCCTTGGTTAGAAGGGACCTTTAAGATCATCTAATTCCAACCACACTGCTATGGGCAGGGACACCTTTCACTAGACCAGGTTGCTCAGAGCTCCATCTAACTTGGCCTTGAGCACTTGCAGGGATGAGGCATCCACAGCTTCTCTTCCAGAGGTAGGAGGGATTAATGGTTTTAAGAGAATCTGAAATCTACATGTAGGATAAAGTATTCTGAGCATAAGAGGCACAGACAGCCAAAGCTGGTGTAGATGTGAGAATATTTGGTCCCATTTTCTATATTCTCACTACCATTTGTAAGCTCAGGAAATTTGTCAAGTGAATATGAAATTGGGGGTTACGTTTGGAAATGGTTTGGAAACCATTGCCACACAGGAATGACTTTCTCAATAGCTAATTTTCTTGAGCAAATGCGACTGTTTGACAGTGAGACTAAGTTTTCAAGAACAACAACCAACCAAACAAAAATAGAAAAAAACCCAAACAAAAAAACCCCAAACAAGCAAATAAAAAGCTCCTCACAAATAAAATGAGAACTAGAAACAATTTAACGTTTTTCTTAATTGCCACTAATTTTCATCAAAAGAAAAACTGGCAGTTCTTCAAACAGGTAGAATGGTGTAAACCTTAAATAAACAAAAAACTTAACAAACGCTTCTTGTGCGTTACACTCGCTCCACCTTCTCCTTACTGATTATGTGTAAAGTTATAATTAGGTATTTGAAGGGGCAATTCATCACTGAGAGTGAAATAATCTAGCAAGTACAGCATCATAATAAGATAACCTTTTTGGTCTGAGTTGGGTTTTTTTATCCCTTAGGTCCATCCTCTAGAATTACAATGTTCTCCCAAACCTGTAACTCTGATAGATC
This sequence comes from Falcunculus frontatus, assembly GCA_013398115.1. Lineage (NCBI taxonomy): Eukaryota > Metazoa > Chordata > Aves > Passeriformes > Falcunculus > Falcunculus frontatus. Next base: position 483,561 of record VZRV01004283.1, read on the forward strand.
CTCAAGACTGCTCTGCTCTTCCTAAAGGATGCAGGCCACTAGGTGTGTTGTAGACTGTTCCTACCCATGCATTATTGGTCATTAGAGTAGCCTCAGTTCCTCATGTTATTTTGTGTTCTACCAACTCACTTTCAAACAAGGTGATTCAAGCAAATCTATGCTGACCACTCTATTCCTGTACCTGCACACAGATACTCAGCAACATCGATATTTTCAGTCCTTCATTAAATGAACTGAACTGTGAATACTGGGCTTCAATTGCATAGCCTCGAGCGGTTTGTATCCTTTGTTCAGCAGAAGAGCTTTTTCCTGATTAGTCCACGGCTGCAGAGAACCCGCAAACATGAAGTGAATTCCCTTCTGCCTCCAGTCTGTTGCCAGCCATTGTCACTCTTCCTTTATATCTCTTTGGCTGTTTGGTGGGGTCATCTCACTAAGCATGCATGGATTTTTCATGTTAGCTGGTTCCTGGCATCCAGACCTTCAGCATCTGTTTTCAGCTTTTCTACCCTGACATGCACAGTCAACTACTGAGTATCACAGAATCACAGAATTATTGAACCACGGAATGTCTTGAGTTGGAAGGGACCCATAAGGATCGTGAAGTTCAACTCTCAGATCCTCATGGGACTAAATTATGTGTCTAAAAATGTCATCCAGATGCTCCTTGAACTCTTGACAGGCTTGGTGCTCTGACCACTGCTCTGGAGAGCCTGTCCAGTGACTGACCACAAGCTCAGTAAAGAACATTATTTGAATATCCAGTCTGAACTTCCCCTAATGCAATTTCAGTCTATTTCCCTCATGTCTTGCTGGGCTCCACAGTGAGAAGATCGGCACCTCCCCCTCTCCTGCCCACCTTGAGGAAGCTGTAGACTGCCATGGGGTGCTCCTCAGCCTTCTCTCCTACAAGCTGAACAAACCAAGTGACCTCAGCTGCTCCTTGTAAATCTTGCCCTCGAGGCCTTTCACTGTTTGATCTTTCTCCTCAGGATACACTTCATAGTTTCATGTCCTTCTTATATTGTGGCCCCCCAAACTGCCCCCAGCACTCGAGGGGAGGCTGCCCCAGTGCAGAGCAGAGCAGGACAATCCCCTCCCTTGCCCAGCTGGTGATGCTGTGCCTGATGCACCCCAGGACAGGGTTGGCCCTCCTGGCTGCCAGGGTGCTGCTGACTCATGTTCAACTCACCCTTAACTCATCCAGTAGACCCAAAGTGTTGCCGTTAACCAAAGCAACCAGTAGAGCTTGTTTGTCAAGATCAATCTACAAATTTCAAGAAAAACCAAAACATTTGGACAACCTGCAGTACTGCAGAAAGGAGTTTGTCACATCCTCAACTACTAAACTCCAAACAGAACAAGTTTTTTTTTTCCCCAATAGCTGGGCTTGGATTTTATTTAGAAAACAGACAATACCATCAATAGCTGCTGATGAGAAATTTTTCAAAATGGTCTTCTGAATTTTGCTGCCTTAAATCAGACAACATAATCTGTTGCTTGGAAGGAAGTTTAGAGAGACTGGTGATTTCTTATCTGAATTAAGATTTCTTATTCACCTAGATTTCTTATTCTGAATTAAGATTGAATGAAATTTTAATTACTTGCATTCATCTCAGGTATGAGATGAGAGTTTAACTTTTAAGTTTTAAAAATGTATTTGATTTCAGGGATAGAAGGTGTTGGGATCTGAGCTGCATGGTTATAACATGGATCAATTTGACTGAGGGCGCAATTTTTAAAAACCAAAATACTGTTACCATTCACTGTGTAAATGCTCTTAGTTTTCTAAAGAGATTTATACTGGTATGGTTCATACACTTTCTCTAAGTGGGAGCCTGTATATATGATGTATTAAGTGTATGTGCATCAGTAGAATCTTACCAACATACATACATACATAAGAATATACTGATATTACTATATAAAAAGTTTTGGTGAAGCTGTGTAACTTTTATGGATATCCTGGCCTGCACTCCAATTCATTTATAAACTCAAATAAAAAATCAACCTGGGGAAAAAACCAATCAAAAACTAGCTCAAAAAGCAGAGAAAGAGATGGGATTTTGATTTCTTTGTAATTGTTTGGTGAAAAATAATCGATGTGCTAGTAGGTAGTGTAGTCTGAGTTGCAATGTTTTCATTACAAATTAAATTGGCCAGCAGAAAAAAGGTTGGAGAAGAACTCAGAGGGTTGCTACAGCAGCAGGGATGAAATAGAAAACAGCTTCTATCCTCTTGAAAAGCAAAGAAACAGAAGGGAAAAAAAAGTCCCCAAACCTCTAATTTTATTAATAAGCATATGTATGAATAAAAGGGCTATTTTAATACAAGATTCAACTGTGTTCTTAGGGCAAACTATAGCTAAATTTACATCCCTCCTCTACATCCCAGACACTCTTAGGGCAGCCAACACACATGTTTATGTTTAGAAATGTGAAGGGAGGCTTGCTTCAATGTGGGGAGCTGTTTGGAGCTGTCACTTTGTGTCTGTACATTTAATTTTCACTGTACAGCCTTTAGTATATGTCCCTTATATGTCATCTGTCATGCCCCAGGCCTAAACTCTTTCTTTTCATGCAGGTTTTTTTTGCCTTCTGATACGTCTAGTGCTCTTCTAGGTTTGATCCAGGTGGAATTTATTTCAAGAGAATTATTTAAAAGAAAATATATGAAGTATTCCTTTGGAGAGAGGGGGGCAGGGCAGGGCTGGTTGGATAGATCGGCTTCCCTGGCTGTCAAACCCAGTCTCTCTAAACTTAAAGGGTATTGCTGGAATATTGACTGGCTGATCACTGTTCCAGTGGAAGGAACTCTTGCTACTCAATTGACTACAGCACTGTAGTTAATTTGAATGTCTCTTTAATCAGTCTTTCTCACAGCCTGTTCTGTGATACTTATGCCATCACATCTGAACTATGTTACTATTATAATTTATTTATCTTTTCAGTACACATCTAAAGGGATACTGTTATGCCCACATTGCGGGAAACTGATGCCTTGGTATTTTGGCTGTGTACTTTTGAGATGATTGGAAAAATGTTAGATGATTATCTTAAGTGTTAAGTCTTGAGGATTTCCTTTATAAACTGCTTGAAATACACTGTTTTGGAAAGGGTGGCAAGAAGATTTTTAATACAGTGGCAGTCAAAATGAACACAAGACAGAGACTGGAAGCTTACAATGCCAGAGTGGTCTAAAAATGGGATTTCAATGCTTCTGCTACACTACATTGGAAAATTTATGGCACTTTGGAAGAGTGATCCAAGAAGTAGTAGTCTTGACCTATGCTGGAAGAAATGATAAGCACAGGGGTATAGCTAACATCTTTCTTCCCCAGAGAACTCAAAGTTTTATAGAGCTTCTTCAAAGTGCATAGCAGAATGCAGATTCTCCCTCCCAGATTATTGTCCTAAAACAGTCTCTTATCAAATACAAATTAACTCAGTGGCTTCATTGCTCCTCTTTCTACCTTATGAGCTTGTGAAAAGACACCTATCTGCAACGTCTTTTTTTCTCTTCTGGTTTTTTTTTCAAAAAGAAACAATTACCTTTTCTCCCCTGTTTTCAGAACCTTCATCAACTCTCAATAATTTTCCCTTGCAGTTCAGTGGTCTGAGTTTTAGATGTACTCTCTGAACAGCTTTTAGTCTGAGTAATAAACCTCCTTTTAATATGTTTGTTCCTTTCTAGACTTGAATATTTTATTTACTGTGTGAGTGAACTGAAAGAAGCTTTTTCCTAGGTCAAGAACCCATTTTGAGATTTGGAAAATAGCAATTTTGAGTGATATCACACCCTACTTTCATTCCTTAGTGTATTTTTCCCCTTATAATTCAATATTAGCATTATTGCATCTATATTAGTCTCATTTTTGAGAAATTCCTTACATGCGTGGGATATTTATCATCCAGTGTCAACATGTCATATTGAGTATGGTTAAATCCGAGAAGAAAACAAATAAAAGTTCGGAAGAGTCCTACTGTAAACAACTTTGAAAATTCTTTATTGTAGTATGAATTTTAAGCAGGTCTTCTCATTGATTTCAGCATGGAGTTTGGCCTCCTGATTGTACGTTAAGATTTGAACAAAAAAAAATAAAAGGATTTTATGTGAGGGAGGGATTTTCTTACTAGCACCATCAGTGTGAGAGTTAATAGGCTGCATTCTGATCACAGTCACTTCTGAGTAGGTTTTCCTTTGACAAATCTTGCGCACAGAGAACAGCTTTGCACGTGTAATCCATTACTTTCTTCAGGCAGGAGTGAACAGCTTTCCACGTGTTCCTGGGAACAGGATTAACTTCTACATGTGCAGGGACTCTTGGGACAACTGGAAGGAAATAAGCAGGAGAAGCAGGCACTCACTTAGCTTTAATTTTTTAACAGATTTGGAGATGCAGAACACCTAATACCCTTTAGCTATTGCCATGGGTTTGTGTGATCTGCCACAGGAACTCTGGTCTGTCCTGTGAAGGTAAGCAGCTCCTTATCCCCAGTAGAAGGCTGTCTTAGGACTGAATTCCTTGGTTTGCTGAACTTATTTTGCTGAATTCCTTGGTTCACAGAAAAATGTTCTTTGACATCTATGGAATCAAACTCGCGCATACTTCTTTTTGTTGTGGTTGAAGTTTCCAATAAAGTTCCGAAGTACAGTAAAAAATGTCCCGAGCAGTTTTCCTGATGTAAGCATATCTACCTCAGTCCTGTTCCTAGGAATGTTTCAAGTAAAATGTATTTGCTATTGAAATGAGAAACTCAGTATAGTGCAAAAAATAAATCCTGAAGATAAATGGACCTACAAACAAATTCTTGGATTAAAATTAATTCTAATGATCCAATAATCTCTGACTACTGTAATAGGATAAAATGTGAAACAAACCTTCAAAGTATGCAATCTTATGGAGCTCAAGTTGTTATAAGCTTGACTGACCAGGTTTTCTCCTTACATTTAATTCTGTGCTTTTCTTAGCAATTTCAGAGAGCTATTGTTAGATAGTTTTCAAATTTTTGATTCATTTAAAGATAAATAAACTCCGAGGTTTGATAATCAATATTCCTAATTATTGTGATTAACTTGATTTAAATATGCCTTGATTTAAATATGGAAGGATTACAGTTAGATGAAGACATTAAAATACTTCGCTCACTATAAGGAGTAGCAGAGTTTTTTATAAAACGTGCACTCTTTATATGGGTTGGTTTTATTATAAGCAATGACTTTTAAAAACTCAAGAGTTTTTTCTTTCTGGTATTTGTCTGGGAAATACTAAAGGATAAATTCACTCTAGATAAAGATCTAGACCCCAGAGAAAGTCAGAAATTACTGTTAAGAAAGTGAACTGCTTATGCATTTCAAGGCCACTAGGTGCTGCCTATTCACTGCAGCAAATGTTACAGTCTCTTTTATAGTGAGTTAGAGGAATTATGTGAATTATTCATAGTATCAAACAGATTTTGAAGCCTTTTGCTTCGCACTGTAATCCGAATAACTGAGAATAAAGCTAAAAATATGGTAGAGATGTTATGTTGTGTAATTAGGAGAAGCATTTCCTTGGCCACTTAGTTTTGAGCCCTCAATTACTGACATGGTGAATAAAAGGTATCAAGAAAATCCTGCAAAAAACCTTCCCAATGTTTTAAGAAAGGAGAACACAAAAAGGCGTCTCGTATTCTAGTCTGACTGGAATAGGAGGGATTTACTGTCAAGCAATTACTGAAAATTGAAAAATGTAATTAAGGTTCACTTTAAAGTTTATAATCTCACTTTAGCTCTGATGCTCATTATCATCTTAAATGTGACAGCTATTGTTTTGTAAACAACGTGGGAAGAGCTGGGTTCTTACAGTTAACACTCAATCCTTCCTAATATGTTTCATTACCTGCTAATTCTGTACATGCAATTGCAGATTAAGGACAGACAGGCACAGAAAAATAAAGTTTTTTCTGCATGGTTATAATAGAAAGAAAATATTGCAAATCTCTGTCTTTAAAGAAGCCTGTCCAGGATAGTTGTAAATAATGCTTAAGAATGAAATGCCAACAGCAATCACAAACCCATGTGAGTCACCTATCCACAGACAAATAGAAGCTCAAGGCTGCATCAAATTTCATGGAAACAGTTGTGGTTTTGCTGTGCTTGACACAAACCTGTGTTTGTGTTCTACGAGATGGACTGCTGTTTGAAGTTTAACACCAACCATATGAAGTTAAACAAGGACAAGTGCTGGATTCTGTACCTGGAGCAGGGCAACCCTGGATGAATGTACAGCCTGGGGAATGAGAGGCTGAAGAGCAGTGCCATGGAAAGGAACTTTGAATTGTTGGTCTTTGGCAAGTTGAATCTGAGTCAGCAGGGCCCTGGCAGCCAGGAGGGCCAACCCTGTCCTGGGGTGCATCAGGCACAGCATCACCAGCTGGGCAAGGGAGGGGATTGTCCTGCTCTGCTCTGCACTGGGGCAGCCTCACCTCAAGTGCTGAGGGCAGTTTTGGGAGCCACAATATATGAAAGACATTGAGCTCTTAGAGAGCATCCAAAGGAGAGTCACCAGGATCGTGAAGGGCCTTGAGGGGAAACCATATGAGGAGTGGCTGAGGCCACTTGGTCTGTTCAGCCTGGAGAAGAGAAGGCTGAAGGGAGACCTCATTGCAGTTGTGAGAGGAAGAGGAGGGGCAGGCACTGATCTCTGCTCTGTGGAGACCAGTGACAGGATCTGAGGGAATGGCCTGAAGTTGTGTCAGGGGAGGTTTAGGTTGCATATCAGGAAAAAGTTCTTCACTGAGAGAGTGGTTGAGTGCTGGAACAGACTCCCCAGGGAAGGGGTCAAAGCACCAGCCTGGCAGAGTTCAAGAAGCATTTGGACAGGGCACATGGTGTGACTCCTGGGGTATCTTGTGCAGGGCCAGGAGTTGGACTTCAGTGATCCCTGTGGGCCACTTCCAACTCAGGACATTCTGTGATTCTGTGACTTGTTTGGAAATAAATATGGGACAAGAAATAGAATTAAGAGGCATTGATAGTTTGTCTATATTAACATATTAGGATAAATGAAACATTGAAATAAAATATGCAGTATGAAGAAAGCAGAGTTATTGCTCATACGTGTGTTTGATATCACTGTTCTCCTTTCTGATGAAGAAGAGATGAAATTTCATTTTTCCTTTGACTCAAGTAGACCATTTTTTTCAGTAGGAAGAATAAAAAAGATGTGAAACTAAAGTTGGAAAGCAGAACTGAGCATTATCAAAGGCTTTAGAAAGATTTAGATAAAAAATTGCAAGAGTAAAATTGTTCTCTTCATGTCAGTGAAATGACTCTAAGAATTAAGTTGTACCCACATTATTTTCAAGGTCTGAAAAAAAGGTAATTCTTGAGTAAACAGTGCAATATAGAAAATTTGTAGTCTAGGTGAAGAGATTCATCACTTCTGTAAAGTATCTCTCTATTAATAACTCATGTAAAGATTGTCATAAGAGAACATATATTTAGGTGACAGCCCAAGGGAGCAATGTCATGGTAAGAGCATGGGTAAGATTCTGAAGCAAAGTTTAGAAACCATAAACCCCTGTGTGTTCGGCTTTTGCTTTCCTCTCTATTTGCAAGGTGCAAGTTATATATCCCAGAATGATGTTATGACTCAGAAAATTTAATATGAATCAAAACACTCTCAATTTTCTAATTTTCAGTGGTATATCCCAAATCCATTTAAGCTAATGGGAAGTTAGTTTTTCCCACTATAATTTCAGTATAGTGAAAATCCATCAGTGTTTCATTTTAACCACTGGCTAGGAAGTGAAGGTTGCTACCAGTTGTGTGGAACAAGCACGATATTCCCATCCATGTTCCTGAAACCCTTGTTTTTCACAGCCACTGCCAGGTTTGGGGCCATCCAGTCAGTCTTCTCTGCTGCAGATTTCCTCTCCTTTTTCAGAACAAGAGACTTGGCATCAACTATTCATACTGGCAGCACTGTGTGATATTCATTAAATACAGTCAAAACAAAAATGTTATGTACTGGAGGTGGGAAGTGTTGAGTTCATCTGGTCCGTGTCACTACTTTGTAGTGCACGTTTTGTTTCCCAGCAGTAAAAATGGCAATGATTTAGGGAACACTCTAATGGCTTGCATCATTCCCTTCTCTAGAGGTCTGCCAGAAAAACAGCTTTCAATCATATCTGGGGTATGGAAGAGGCACTGTGGCAGAGCCTGCTCCAGTGAACAGTGACCAGCTGTGTGGGGTCAAAACTTTAAATTCTAAATTCCTGAAAACCATCAGTTATTTAATGGTGTTATTTTCAGCTATGCGTGGCAAGCCTGACCAAAGGATCTGCTTAGGGAATGTCACTGTTCAGAAATTAGTGTGTAAATGGCAGCTTTGTGTCTGATCACACAGTTGCCCAAGTTACAAGGTGGAGACCTTTATTTGTAGGGAAGGTGTTTTCTTTACAACAATAATGACAAGATCACGACAACAAACATCTCATTTTCTGGATGGGACACAACATTTACTCTACCTAAGGAAGGTAGAAAGGAGAATATCTGATAACATATTTTAAAATTAAATATATTTATATAAATAATTCATGTGCTGTTATTTTTGAAGTGATATTAAATAACACTAATTTTCAAATTAACTTGGAAACCTGAGGACATGCCAGAGAGGATTTCCAGCATTGTTTTAGAGAAAGGAAAGGAAACTTAGGGATCTACTTCTTTGCTTTAACTCCATACAAAGTAAAAAAAAAAAAAAAACATACAAAGTAAAAAAAGTTAATTTTGTTACCAATAACATCATAAACTTAAACTGTTGATAAGCATAATTTCATGGAAAGTAGATCTTTCCAAACAAACTGTCGTGTTTATTTCATAGTGAACTGTGGATCTGATGGAACAAGACAGTTTTATTGATATGCTAGTGCTGGATTTCTCCAGTGGGTTTGATATAATAAAGCACATTCTGAAAAAAAGGATATGATTCTCATGAGACAACCATTGTGCATGGCATATAGAATTAAAGTTGGATTAAAGAGGTCTTGAAATGCAGCTGATACCTGTCAGAGCTGGATACCTTGAGCAGGTTCCAAAGGGGTCATTAAAGCACTTCAATGCTCTTTTTAAAATCAATTGTGCAGATGATGATACAGAATCTTTGCCTGGATGGTTTAAAGATGACATAAAGATCGACCAGGGAGTATAATGAACACAAGGTGCTTTACAGAGAGGACCTCATTACCTAATTAAATGCAATTACAGAGTCCAAAGAACTGTGATTCAGAAGAGACACATCTATAACTAGGAGTCATTACAGTTCACAGCAAAGTCTTGCCAGCACTGAGTATTCTTCAGTGGGGCTACATGGTCTTGGCATGTGGTTTTGGCTATGCTGTCCACTGTATTCTAATTAACTCTTTAGGGGCCATCTTGGGCATGTCTGAATTGGATTGGATCCAAATGGTTCCAGTTGGATTGGATCTTGCTTACTCTCTGTCTTGGTAGATGAGTGACTCAAAGAATAGCTGAAAGTTCAGTGTAGGCGAAATGGAATTTCCATCTCGAAATCATACATTAGGGCTATGTTTTAGGAGAAAGGAGCAAAGAGAAACAAGGAAGTGACTTCGTCAGTGCACACATCAATAGGAACAGAATTGCTAGAATGCTGTCTTAATTTTTCATAGCTATGCTCTGAAAAGCATGTGGAGATATGATTGAAAAATGCAGAAAGTACAGGGCGATCTCAGCATGAGGTCTGTAGATATCCCTACTCAATTTGTTGACTCCTAACTCTTAGGGAATTTGAAAGAAAACAGAATACCTTTCCAGCAGTGGCCTGTGTTCATAGCTTTGCTTCCATGGACTGTTTATTACTTGCTTAGAGAAAGCCTGAGCTAAAAGCACTCAGCATTGTTCTGAGACTCACACCTGCCTGCTCTCCAGTCTGTGCTCTGAAGTAGTTTCTCTCTTTAGGCAGGTGGACTAGGTGATCATTGTAAGTCCCTTCCAAATGAAGTATTCTAATCTAGTACAGACTATTCTGTTCTTCAGGGTTAACCCTATCATTGGTCCTTTTTCCTTGGGCTTTTCCTCCCTCAGTTGATTTTTAAGTGGTCCGTACCCTCTGACTTTTTAAAATGAAAGCCTATTGGCCACGTGGAACAAATATCAGACAAGATGAGCAAGGAAGATTAACTAAATATGTCATGCAGAAGCAATTGCATAATACTGTGGGGGTTTTTTAAAAGTTAAACCTGAATTATTTTAGAAAAGATGTTAATCATTATATACTACTCTAAAGACCCTCTATAATTACCTTTTCATTTTCACTGACTTCACTGATAGCAGAGGGTGGGCCACCAATGATCTTTGGCTACATGGTGCTTTTTTCCTTTCAATGAAAGGACAATAGATAATTACAGCTTATTAATGGACAAGAGAACAGTTATATATATACAGGAAAAAATGTTAGGGTCTCATTCAAAGCTGCAGGGGGGAATTTTCAATGCATAGAGACATTCTGTTTTATCAAAGGATGTGTTTTTTGTCTTTCTTCTAAACACTGATTCTTTGGAAGCTCAGTGATATTTTGCACGCTGCATTATTTTTTTATGTAGCAGTGTGCAAGGATTTGCATCTTATGGAAGGAGGAATCTGCCAAAATTCAAAGGTATTTCTGATTTGGTTTGTTGACTCTAGTTCAATTGTGTCAATCTTTTTCAGTTAACTGCAGATTTGAAAACAGGAACTTGAAGTGTGATGTCAAATGTCCCTGCCACTGGAAAACTCTTGTAATCCGTCAGCATCCTGGATGACATTTCAACGTGTACTTTTGCTATTTTTAAAGATAAATTTTTTATACAGCTTCAGTAACAACAAATTTTATTTGAATTTAAATGGTTTCCAGGGTGTTTTATAAGTCTTGTGGCTGCAAAAAGTCATATATCTCATTAATAGAGCTAGACCACCTGCCTCCTGCTTTGATCTGTACACTGGGTGTTAGGAAGGGATAAAACTGTGCTGTGAATTGTAGATATTTGTTTGCACTCCAAACCCCTTTTATTCTTTTTTTTTTTTTTNAAATATGTCCTTTTCCCCAGTCCCTAACAAAAACTGCTATGACTCAGAAGGGCATTTTGAGATTAGGTTATTTCCATTTCAAAAGGAGCTTTGAGAAGAGTGGATACATGAAAGATGCAAAACCACCGGAGTCTTTATAGACAACAATTTCTGAACTGTAATACACTGGGGTTTTAAAAATTTTATTACTTATTATTAATAAGATGCACCACAAGATGGCTCTCTAACAACAAAAATAGTCACGAAATCCAGAGCTCGTTCTAAAAATAGTTACCAAACTCTGAGTGGGAGTATATTCACCAGCACAAACCTGTGTGTGGTGCTGTTGGAGCTAAGGAGAAACACTTTAACCACACGGACAATGCCACCTGGATCCCTGTTTTTTTTCCTGCAGGTTATTTGCTTACATGAAGCAAGTAGAATATAATGGCACTCCCTGAAAAGTTTGACAGCAAATAGCCATGGCTACCTGTGTCAAGTCAGCAGTGTATTTGTTACACAGCTGCTGAGTGCAACAGCAGAAGAACTCAATGGCATTTTTAGCTGAAAAATAATTTCAAAATAATTTATACCAAATTTTGTGGGGAAAAAAGGAAGCATTTGTTCTTAATTTGCGGAGTACTATTTTGTACTCTACTCTCCTATTGAAAGGAAGATAAGCATGTTCCAAACTTCCATTTATTTTTTAAAAAAGTATGTACAGAGCTATTATTTGACTGGCTGGCTTGCTGGAAACAAAAATTTGTATGTATGCGAAAGTGAGGGGAGAAAATATGCATGTGGAGAACGAATAGCAAACAAATGTATATCAACAGCAACTTGTGTGCAGTAATAGTCTTAAGCAAGTACAGTCAGAAGTGACTACTGGGAAAGGCTATCTCCCAGGAAGTATGCACTGACTTTGCTGAAAATAAAGCACCAAACTTTTGTATTGTCCTTCATCTCATAGTTTGCTCAAAAAGCTGTTTCCCTGCCTGTAGCAAAGACTAAAATAAGCTTCAGATTTTTTAAAGGCAGTGTCTGTTTTTTGGAGAGCCACTGGGTAGGTGCAGACAGTCCCAGTACAAGACATTTTGAGCCCCAGGCAACTAAAAGACAAAGAGACTAGTCTAACCTTAATAGTTTAGTCCAGTCAAACTCTCCTTGGAGCTTAAGTGCAAATTTCACAACCCAGTGGACAAAACAGGGTCAGCATCTTGCTGAGCAGATCAGAACACATGGAACCAAGAGGAGAAATTTGGAAGCTGTCCCTACCTAGTCCTCATTTGTTAGTCATGGCTGACAGCTGCAATTCAGTGATTGCCCATGTGAGCACTCAGGAATTGTGTTAGGACAAAAATCATCTAGAATTCACCTGTTTGAATTTTCCCATAGGTGAAGCAGAAGAGCCCCTTTAGTTGGTTACCAGCTCTCAGCCAGGAGTTACGCATTATCCAATTCATAGAAGGCAAAATAACAGATTAGTTTGAACTATCTTCAGCAGCTTGTTAAGATAACATATCCTGAAATGAAGTGCTCCCCTAGTCAGGCCCAGCAGAGATGTGATGCTGGAATATCTTTTACCTTGCTTCTCAGCTGCTAGCTGCTGCCTCAGACCCATACCTGACTGTGGAAAGGCTTAGGGAGTACTAATAAATCAAAGGCAGGCACAGATTTAATGTGTTAGTGGGTTTGCTGTGACTGAACTTGGGATAGAGAGCTTAGCCACAACCCGGTGTTATTATGGTTCTGATAGAGACCACTTCACAGAGGCTTGTGGTGCTAGTAATGAAATATAAGAGGATTACTGTTTTGGACAGAGATTTATATCTAGTCTTCCTAGCTCTAATAAGAAATGGTCCTAAGCCACATAAAATGGGATTTAAGACTTTCCTAAAGTTTAGTTGTGTTCTGAATGGGGACTTTGGTTCAGGGGAAGTATTTATAAACTTACGGATCCTGGAATGTCTACTGTCTGAGACTCCCTAGCTCTCTCTACAGCTCCCTGTGGAGCAGTCCAGCAAAATTACTGTGATGAAAGTTCTGCCTTGCAATTCCTCAGTCCTAACCCTGTCCATGTTTCTTATAAAAGGCTCTTGTTGCTGAGCTGGGCTCTTTGGTTACTGTCCTTCAGGTAACTTACCTTTCACAGCGGTGAGCTAAGGTCACGGAGAATGCCAACAGAGTTCTCCTAATTCGTTATGATGTGACCATTGTGTGACTGCCCTTGTGAAATCATGGGATAGACTGTGTCAGTTGACTGACACCAAGTGAGATGATGTATTAGACACTGAAATGGCTGGATTAAACTGGAAGTCATGGCTGATTCCTTCCCTTATATCATCCTGATCACTCTCTTCATTGGAAGTGTAACCTCCAGTTACAATCTGTTGAAAAATCTAATCTGATGAAAACAACCCATTGTAGGTGGTAATGAAACAAAAAAGGATCCCTAAATCTGTGGAATGGACCAGCCAGATTATATCCATTGTTACAGAATCAGAGAATAGTTGAGGTTAGAAGGTACCATCCCTGGAAGGGTTCAAGGCCAGGTTGGATAGGGCCCTGAGAAATGTGATCTCATGAGAGACATCCCTGCCCATGGTGGGGGGGTTGGAAATAGATGATACTTAAGGTCTCTTCAAACCCAAGCCACTCTATGATTCTATGACCTTCTGGTTCAACCCCACTGCTCATGCATGTTTAGTCAGACCTTGAATTGCTCCACAGATGGAGTATCCACAACCTTTCGAGGCAACCTGGTCCAGTGTTTGGACATCTTTATGGTAAAAAAGTGTTTTATCATGTTCAGATGGAATTTCATGTAGTTTAATGTGTCCTTTGACTCTTCTCTAGTCACTGGGCACCACTAACAGGAACCAGGCCTTGTCTTTTTCACTCCTCCCCATAAGATATTTATATAAATTTATAATTTACCCCTGAGACTTTTCTTCTCCAGGCTGAGCAGTCCCATCTCTCTCAGCCTTTCCTCACGTGAGAGATGCCGCCATTCCTTCATCATCTTAGTGGCCCTTAGCTGGAGGTGCTCCAGCAAGTCAAAATCTGTCTCTTACTGGGAACTTGGCATGCCAGGTGTAGTCTCACCAGTACTGAATACACAGGAGGAATCACTTACCTGCTGACAACACTCCTCCTAATGCAGCCCAGGACACTGTTGGCCTTTTTTATTGCTGGAGGGGTGCGTTGCTGGCTCAGGGTCCGCTTGTTATCCACCAGGTATCCAAGGTCTTGCTTGGCAAAGCTGCTTTCCAGCTTCTTGCCTCCAGTGTGTGCTGCTGCCTGGAATTATTCCTCTCTGTATGTGGAACTCTGTACTTCCCCTTGTTGAACTTCATGGTATTCCTCTCTGCCCTGTTTCCTGTCAAAGTTCCTCAGCAGTGGCATAACCATCTGGTGTATCAACCACTCCTCTCTTTTATATTATCTGTGAACTTACATTCTGCTCCATCACTGAGGTCATTAATGAAGGTGTTGAACAGTATTGGCCCCAGTATTGAGCCCCATGACTTGTGCCACAAGGGGTTTGCCTCCAAACGGGTTTAGGGCCACAGATCACAAAGCTCTGGACCTGGTCATTCAGCTACCTTCTAATCCACATCACTGTCCATTTTTCCGACCTATATTTTGTCAGCTTGTCCGTGATGTTACAGGATTTGATCTTGAAATCGTTATTTAGGGTAAACAGTGTCCACTGCTCTCCCCTTGTCTACTAAAGTAGTCATATCGTTGTAGAAGTCTATCAGGTTAGTCAAGCATGTTCTTCCCTTTGTAAATCCTTGTTGACTACTCCCCATAACCTTCTTGTCCTTCATATATTTGGAAGTGCTTTCCAGGAAGATTTTCTCCTATACCTTCATAGAGACTAAGATGAGACTGACTGGCCTGTATTTCTCTGGAGAGTTATTCTTGGCTTCTTGAAGATAGGAGTGATACTTTGTCTCTTTCGGTCTTCAGTAATCTCTCTCAGTTGCTGTGACCATTCAAAGATAATCAAGAATGTCCTTGCAATATTAGCCAGCTCCCTTATCATGAGCCTGTCAGGCCCCTGCAGTTATGTACTTCCACTTGGTTCTAGTGCTCCCTAAACTGCTCATCTTCCACTAGGGTAAGTCTTCCTGGCCCCAGGTCTTCCCTCTGGCCTGGGATTCCTGAGGGATGGTTCTCCTTGTAGAGACTTAGGCAAGAAAGGCACTGAGTACCTCAGCCTCTCCGTATCATATGCCACCAGTTCCCTTGATGCATTCAGCAGTGGGGCCATGTTTTCCATGGGGTTTTTTATGAACTTGTAGAAACCCTTCTTCTTGTCCTTCACATCCCTTGCCAGACTCAACTCCAGGTCAGTGTGTATATGTTAGACTCTATACTCCTCCTGGGATGTCTGCCTCTGCCTCCACACTTTGTACACTTACCTGTCATAGCCATGAACCTGCTGAAAATGCTTCAGCAGACATGGAGACGAGCAACAAGATTCTTCATTCTCCACCAGCCCTTTGCAAGACAGATTAGGCTGAGTTTGTCAGCTTCTCCTTTCATTTGGACCTCTGGGCTTAGCATGGCTTTCACACCTAACTGCTGTCGGCAGCTTCTGCCCCAGAGGGTGCAGCATCACTGGACTTTTTTGCCTTTCTCTGTATATTCACAAGAACAATGTATTTTTAATACGTAAAGGATAAGGAGAAAGAGCATAATAAATGTGTTACCGATGTAGTTTCATTTATTTCTGTTTAATAATTTGTTATTGAAACTCAAGATGACAAAAGTGACTTGGCCAGTCAGAATATACAATCCACTGTATTGCTCTTTGGCAAGTGATTTTTTGGGATGCACAGGACAAATTATCATTGCAGTTAGTATACCATGGAGTCAACTGGGAAAATACCACACAGAAGAAATCTCTTGATCTTGCTCTAGGTTAAAATTCACAAATCTTTGCAGATTTAAATAAAGGAAAAATACATTTTTAATTTTTTTTTTTTAGGATAAAGCTATAGAACATTAATAATGAAAACAATAACAATGCTTTGGATATAGATGTGTAACAGGATACTCTGTGCATTCTCAATAGTTAGCAATTTGAGTAAATTCAATACAAATGAAAGTAGAACAAAATAAATTTCATCTGAGGTGTTCAAATGTTTCACTGCTCTTTTGTGAAATTTACGTCCTGTGACTCAAGTAATAATACTTGAAAGTCTTAAGTGATAAACCACAAAACAGTGGCTCATGCAGAACACAGAAATTGCATCAACATGCACTCAACAAGTAAAGTCATAATAGGGAACAACAGGAAGGAAAATTATGGATATGTCATCATTGTTTTCAGAGACAATGTGGGGATGGGAGGGGAAGATACCTCTTTGCAAAAATACTTCATTAAAAAAAATCTATTGACTTAGTCAGCAGTGAATAACTTCTTGCTGAGTTAAAGCATCAACTACCCTATTTTATCTTGTGAGATCTGTATCATTAATCCATACATGCCCCCAGTGCAATACTAGGTTATGTAGGTGCATGAGGTTTATCAAAGTGTGCAATATTTTCTTAGATCTGGCAGTCTCTGAGATGTCACACCACTAACTGGCATTAGAAGAGGCAAAATTTTTTCTTCTCCATGTGGGGAGTTTATGTTCCTGGACAGCTGACAGGATACCAGAGACTTTCATTTTCTCATTATTAAAGCTGAGTGTGCCACCAGCACATGCCCAGTTTCAACCGAAAGATATAATTCAAAGCTCATGTTGATAAAGATGTTGGTTGAGAGATGCACTGAATGGATGCTTTAACTTCAAGTGTTTGTGCAGCTGGACCTGCATTGGAATCGAGGGTGCCTGTATGTCCTCACCAACATCAGAACTGTTGATTTTCAGTAAGAATTTAAAACACTGAAGGTCAGGCTGCCAACACACCCTTGAACCATCAAAACACACGTTCCAAGAAGATGCAGATCAGCATCAAGCTGCTCCCGAGTGAGTAGCACTGGAGTGGGCAGTGCTTTCCTGGTTTTTCTCTTGCACTCATCCAGCTAAGAGAAATAAAGATTAGCCCTGAGGTTGTAGCAACAAAGCCTAAAGTTCATCTCCCAAGAAAGAACAAATGTTTTCCACCGTACACCATAAACACCTCATGGGTGAAAAGCTGCCAGTGTAAGAGCTGAGGTTCAAAATTCCCAGGCTTTAGCCTGCTTGCCACACAATGTTTTTTTTGTGTTGAATAAAATTGTTTTCTTACCGGTAAATTTAAGGACAGGTGTATGCAGTGTCTGAATGTCCTGAAGTAGTTCCTTTCACCTGGTATCAAGCACGGCAGGAAGAGCGTCTTGCCTGGTTCTCTGTTGTTGTGCCAAGCTTTTCAGATGTTCTTTTAAAATCAGTGGTCTATCAAGGTGTGTTCAGTACAATGAATGTATTTAGTTGTTTTCTAGGGGTGTAGCTATTAGTGCAGGCTGCAATAAATATGTTAAAAAATGACGAAAAATCTGTTCATCTAGCAACGGTATCTTTCAGGCTTGTATGCTACCACATACGGCAGGTCTTCCAGGGTTAGTCCTCTGAGCTGGGTGCATGAACTCCTTCAGATAAGTAATCTGCAGCTGAACTGGTGCCCTGGAAGGAGTTGCTCCCATGCTTCAGTGTGGACAGGGCTTGGCAGATCTGTATTTGCATTGTGCAGTTGCAAATGCCAAGGTGAAAGGTACTGAAGTGGTTAAATTCTTTCATGAAGGAGATACCATGGCACGGTTGTAGATATCTGTGCAATGGACCAAGGCAGTGTTTTCTACAAAATTCTGAAGTAAATTACAATAATAATACCTTATTTGCTTAATGTCAAGCTATCATCAAGCCCATGCAAATTGTTAGCTTTGCAACAAAACACCATGTAATTGTCACTACAATCTTAAGCCTCAGCAGTCTTGATTTTCAAAATACTAGTTCATCAATAAACAATTGTAAAGGCTTTAAGCTCCAACAGGAATGCAGTAAAGAAGCTCTTTTCATCTGTGATGTCAATAAGCTGAGATGAGAAAAGAAACTAGATTCATCCAAGTGACAAGTGGAGATACATATTTTAACCATAATGAATAAATGACATCCCTATTAATGATTTATCTCCTTTCAACTTTAACAAACAGTTCTAGTGATAAAAACTAAATTTTTTTTGCATTAGAAAAGTAAACTGACACATAGCTAACATAGTCAATTAGAGCCTAGTTCGATATTCATAAATGCTAGCTTAGTGTATGGAAACTGAGTTGGTAATTACAACCAGAACTATTCATTTTCTTTTTTAAGAGTAGGTATCTAGGAATGCCATTTAGTCATTACTCAGAATTACTTGTTATCTTTGATGAACTTAGTCTGTGCTTTCATCTGGTACCAGACAGCATGCTAATGCCAATCAACAGTGTAAATATGCAAAGAAAAATATTTGGGATGCAAATTTTAAATAAGCCTGGTGTCATTTTCATTCTGATCCCATTGAATCAGAAACTGCAGTGGCAGCACCGTCTTCAAAAATGCTACCACTGGGGCAAGAGGGGATATCATAATGCTTAGAGAAATCCATCTCTATTCTTGTGACAAGAAATGCACTGCAAATGGGCATTTTTCCTATTCCCCAGTCCATTCCATTTGTTCCTATTCTTATACCAATTTCGAACCACTCACCCGTATCCTGCCCATTAGAGCTGGTTAGTACGTGCTGTTCATTTATCATACAGGAAACAGGCTGCTTAACCAGTCAGATTTTTTTACAGGAAGGTATCTGTGTCAGCAAGGCTTTTTCTGAAGGCTTGAAAAGTGAGAGAGTAGAGCCCTGTGTCCCATGGCAGCCTTGCCATAGCCAGGGGCCACAGGCGCAGGCGTCGGAAACTGAAACCCGGTGCTTCTGTTTTGTGCAAACAACGGAAACAGGTTGTTTTTATCCCTTTGCAGAGAAAAAAAGCACAACAGCAACAATAAATGTCACAACCTGAAGAGCTGCCACGAAACAGAAATGTCATCCTCCGGTCAAGATTTGGAGACATTTAGTTTGGAGATCTAACTCAGCATCTAACACACACACACACACACAGAGAGAAAAAGATGATGCAGCTGGTTTCCTGCAAGTGGATTCTGTCTTTTTTTTTACATCCTTATAGTTAAAATACCTGTTTTAAGCTTTCCTGTAGGGTCTGTCATAAACCCCTTTAGGTGCTGCAGAGGAAATTTTGAAACACAAGTACTCAGTAATAGTGATAACAACAATAACGATAAACATGAATGTCTGGAAGACAATTACTCCTATTTTTTTGCCTTTGGAAAGTTCTACCACTGCATCTATAAACATCCCCAGTGTTCTCTAACCTTGGTACATTTATCTGTAGGGAGATAAATGCTCTTTTGAAGTTGTGGGTCATTTTTCAAGATGTTAGTTTCCTCCTGTTTTCTCTTCATTTTTCTCAAGATGCCTCTGCTCCATGGAGATGCTAGTTAGTACATTAGCTCTTTGCCTCTGAAGAGCTAGATGAAAGATTTTAACCTTTCACACTTGTCCCTTATATTTACTCAGTCATAAACCACAGTACACCTACCAGAAAAGCAGGAGGAAACAGAGCAGAGCTGGTCTCGTGGCTGGAAAATGTTAGCACAGCTGTGAGGGAAACACTTACTAAAGCCAGCAGACCTGGTTAAGCCCGAGTTAGGCTGTCAGCACTGAGGTCAGTGCATTGTCACAGCTGGACCAAGGTGAAATCAGGACTTAACCTCTTTTTTTTCTGCTGGTTGCAGATTCAGTGCCTCATTCTAGCAAGACTAAGAACTCTCTCCCCACCTTTGGAGAACAGACATTAACCTTGAAGGATAGCTATTTGCATAAAATATGTTGCAAATACTGGATTTCTGAACACAGGCTTCTGTTAACATATTTCAATGGAAGCACATTTTAAAAAAAGACGGTTATTTGGAATTGTCACGCATTACAGTGAATACAAATACACTCTTATAAATGAATAAAATGCTAAAGCTTCTTATGTTAGGATCTGTCACTCAGTCTCAGTGGAACTTTATCCTCTTCATAAAGGCTTAAATTTTCTACTGAAATAAATATAAATCAGCACCTCATTCTAAGTCATTGAAATGGTGGTTTGCTTTGTTTTTCTTGACAAAAATCAGATGGGATCCAGTTAGCAAGCTTGCAGTAAATGCCTTAGTGGTCAGACTAATCACCTCTAATCATTTCAAGCCCTGAGCCACTCTGACATAAAAAGGGAAAATCCAGGCATTGCTGTCTGCACCTTCCTGAGAAAAAGTGTCTTTGGGCTCAAAGCCCAGTGGAGGCCACGACCTGGGAAAGAGGGGCCAGAAGAAATAATAAAATAAGTTCAGCCTAGCCTGAAAATGTTTTTTGTCCCAGTGGGGACCCTCCAAGGCTCAGGAGGATGCTTCTGTGACCCTTCAGCATGCCTTAATCTAACTGGAGGGGTGCGCAGGAAGCAGGGGGAAAATGACAGATAGTCCCTGCTGTCATAGTGTGTGAAGGGCTGTGCAGTTAAGCAGAGTGGTGCTGTTCAGGAGCTTCAGAAATTAGGCTTTGAGAAGCTAGCTGGCAGGAAGAAGTGAGGGTGTTGTGTGTGATGGCTTGTTCCCAGGAAGAGGGCCCTCAATCTCTTTTCCAATGAGGATCTCTTATAGAAAGTCATAGCAAATATCAGGCCAGGCATCAGACAGTTTTGTGGTCTCACTGTCCTCAGATTTCAGAAATAATGTGCATAGGCCATTTTGTTATTTACACTGGAAATCACAGCTTCCTAGCAGAGACTGAGGAGGTTAAATGAGATTTGTTAACTTCTCTGGGAGTCCTGCTGGGCTGAGGTCCATGGTCTGCATGCAGGTGTTGATAGTGTCTCTGTATAACAAGGAGACAGCAGATAAAAATCAAAATTGTATTTCATTGTGAATGTGCTTTGTGACCACAGCCTCTGCAGTACACGTGAGCCATCTCTGATCTTGTAATAATAAGATGTAGAGGAAAATTTCCTTTGGAAAAAACAAAGTTAACAGAGCTTTTAAAGTCAAGTCTCTACCTTTTTGCTCTGCTTCTTTCAGTTATTGTAAGAGTTGATAAAGATATATTTGCTTCTCCCCCTCCCTCCCTCTTTCAGGTCTCCTCTCTGCCTGCTCTTCAAGCTCTACTAGGGCCTCTTGGAGCTGACTGCTTCCAAACAACATTTAGGGAAAAAATTCTGGACTGAGACCAGAAAAGAGTGAATGGAAGGAGGGGAACAAGGTATGTGTTATAGACCATTTGTTTTCAAACTTTTCTGTCCTCCACAACATCATGCAATCAGATCTTGATTATCCACATTAACAGAGACTTAACATGGCTTGTATAAAGCAAAAATACAGCTAACGGAAATCATATGGCAATTAGGCTATCAGAACATTCAGTGAAAAAATAATGGGGAAGGGAAATAAGGCCACTAAGACTCTCAAGCCCCTCTAAATTGGGCTTTAAAATTATTAATTCCACTCTGGCATCTGTGTGGGCTCTCAGAAGAAAAGTTTGTCCATGCTCAGCAAACAGCCACTGCAGGTTAAGTTGCCCAGTGGTCCGCACTGAGGGACAGTACCTGAAATCACAGCACGTGAACACCAGTTAAAGCTTGAAAGTGAAACATCCCACCTGCTTAATGCCCTGGCTGAGAAATGGAAGACCTGGAATCAGAAAAAGTTCCTGACTGACGAACTGAAAATGACAGCCTTTGAGCGGTTCATTGTTTAGCTGCCCCATCAGACTTCAAAGTGCTTCTCTCACCTAGAAGATAAACCTGGAGAAGTTGATTGACCAAGATGTGACAGAATATCTTATTTGTTTGCAAGTTTATCCTGTCCTAGTACACTCTATTTCTCAGAGGGAGGAAACAAGAAATCATTCCTCTTAAAAATGTTTCTCTCAAAACCTGTTGTTTGCTGATAATTTGATCAAGATACAAAAATCCCTTTTCTGCTTGGGAACATTAAGTGCTACCCTATGGGATTAAAAGCAAAGACTCTAGTGCATCATAAAGTGGATCCTGGGATTTCAGGACATGGCAAAAACATTTGGAGGACTTAGATGCAAAGCTATTGGGATGGAAAGCAGTAATAAGGAATTTTACAATGGTAGGGCTGAAACCACCAGATTCCCCATGTGCTATGGGTCGCTTGGGATGTCACTTGTCTTAAAATCTAGCTTACTGATTCCCACCATACTGCAGTGGAGTGACTGGAAGGATCCTGCCATGGCTGTCAGAGTGTGTCTTCTGGTGAGTCTAATATCAGACTGTTGTTCAGTAACGAAATACTAAGTGGAAAAGAACTCCATACATCTCTGGGTGATAGAAAACCCCAAGGAAAAAAATCTGTGCGCGTTCACAAAGAACAAATCGTACCACCCAAGCTAGATTATTTTTTGATAGAATTACGAAATTAATGGATGATGGGAATGAAATCGATTAAGCGGTTCTGAGCTTTCAGTAAGGTTTTTGATATGGTGTGTCACAAAATCTGGTGTGAAAAATGAGTAGCCATCTGAGCTGCAAAGAAACTGTCATGGATTGAATCAAGGACTTAAGGGGAGGGAAAGAAAGTTCAAAAAATAAATGGCAATGACAAACCAGAAGGACGTATTTGCTCTGGGCTCTCCAAAATCCGGTGTTCATTTCACTGGTATTTCATGCCCTATTAGGGAGCTGTTATGAAAGGTGGAGGTGACAATAAATTAGCAGGTTCAACTGAGTTAGAAATATGAGCAGGAATTAGTAGAAAGATAAATTTCCCCTCAGCCCCATATTCACTCAACATCACCTCCACACACACACTCCAGACCCCCCATAAAATATCAAATCACACCTATTACACTGGGAGAAGGGGAGAGAAACACACCAGGACTGAAATGTATGCCTGGAAGGAGTGGCATGGCGAGTTCAGCACAGACCTTAGTGGAGAGACCTCTTGACCACCTGACTGCATCCAGCTGGAGACCCTCTGGGCTGTGGGTTTTGATTCTCTCTCACAGCTTGCTTTGCCTGACAGCTGTGCTCTGCTTGGAAGGCTGAAAAGCCAGCAGAGACCTATAGAGATGGGAATTGCAAAAAAAGGAAAAATTGGCAGTCCAACTCACATAGCACAGAAAAAGGGTATTTTAAGGAGTGTGCAGGAATGTTTCATATCATGTCACAGGAAGATCCTGTCTGTACACTGATGGTGAAACTCTGCTTCAAATAAAGTTTTGCTGTACTGATTTTTAGTGCTGTTTCTGTGCCTCTTCAGTAATAAGCTGGAGAATTGAAAGTGACATAATCAAACTAAAGGACCAGCAAGGATCCATGACATAGCCTAGGACAGATCCCTGAGCCCTTGATGCCTTAAAAGTGAGTGCCAACATCAGTTCTTTCTAACTGCTTATAAGCACTTAATTCCCTCCCTCCCCCTAAGTATTAGCATTTACTTCCAAATGCTGTTGGGTGAAACCACATGAAGACCTGGAAAGTGCCTTTTATTCCTGTATATGTGTTGTAGCAATTTCTGTTCTGAAGGTCTTGGACCTTCTGTGACTCGTTTCCTCAGGTGCTTTCAGATTTTTGAGCAAGTGAAGTAGTGAGCATGAGTTATAGTAAAACTTTGCCAAACAGAGAGACGAATTTTCTTCTGTTACAGAGATTAATGTCATTCTTTTTGGATACAAAAGAAATCTCCTGGCTGATGAACTTTGCTCTGACACTGGGTGGGAATGGCTCCAGACTGTTGTTATTCTCTCTCTTTCCCCAGAATCGCTTTGCTCAGCAGCTATTTGTAGGATACTGAATAAGCCAAGGAGCTGTGCCAGTTCCTGCTGAGAATCAGTGATCAGCTCTTGTGCTGGGGGAAAAGGCAATAGGAACCAAGCCCTTCTGAGGGAAAGCTGCCTTGTTAAAGACCTCTCAGCTGCTGCCAAAACCAACAAGGCAAACAGCCCTCGTGGGCAGCCATGAACCCATGGGGTTGGGAGGTCTTTGCTGGTGGCACAGTCCACTGGCTGAGAACATCTGCAGTTTGAAGGAGCCAGCAGTCCTTTCTGATTAACAACCTCCTACAAAGCACATTTTCATCTCATTTACCTCTTTTGGCTTTCAAATAAGCAAGTAATGTCACACCTGCTAAGCAGCTAGAATTATGCAGCATCATAAATTAAACTTTTTAATTTGCCAAGATTCCTGGCTTAGGCCGTTTATCATTCAGAGTCATCCTTCAGAGAAGCAGGAGTGTTTCCTGCATGGCTGCGTGTGAGAGGGGAATCTTTTTCCCTTGTCCTGCAGCACAGGAGGAGGCACGGATGGCAGTGGGCAGGGGGTGCCAGCACCGGGAGCTCTCCAGAAGGATGCATCGTTACGGAAGTCATTAACCCAGGACACTTGTGTGACAGTGCTGCCTTTTGCACCAGGTACCCCCACAGCTGCTGGAGGCTGAGTGGCTGGTGAGGTCCAGCTCTTTGGGTCCCCACGGTGCAGACCAAAGCCCTCTGTGCCTCAGGCACCTTCAGGCAGCAGGGCAGCACTGAGGAGCCAACAGCCTTGCTGCTGTCAGGTACTCTGAGAAGCCCTTACAAATGGGATCATGATTGCTCACATTAGTGCTGCTGTTCCAGCTGAGTAGCCTGGCATCAACTACAAACATTCCACTGTGCAGGAAGGGAAAGTGTCCTTATGAAGTGGGGTAGTTTTGGCCTCCCTCCTCCTGTCCCTCGTCTCAAGGTCCAAAGCTGTTTAACCCATGAGAGAGGGAATCAGTGAAGAGGCTCCTTCTGTAAATGCATTTCACTGATGGAAGCTGGCTTTGGAGATTGTTATCTCTTGAAAATTATTTAATCTGTTGGAAAAATATTGATGAGACTGGGTTTTACATAAAAGAGCAAAGTGGTGCTGCTGCTCAGCACAAGTTCCCTGGAAGAAAAATCAGAAATGTGAGCTAGTCCCAGGTCTGGCAATTACAGAAAAAATGGGGTGCCTGTACTTCCTTTTCCTGTGAAATTTTTCTATGGGTTTTCTCCCAAAGCTGAACCCTTCTCATTGTTTGGAGAATCATGGTGGGTTCTCCTTCTCAGCAAGAAATAGACTTATTCATGGACTAGAATAGTTTGAGGTCAGGTAATGTGGAGTGAAAACACTATAGTGAAAAAATAATTTCCTTTTGAAGAAATACTTGAAGTCACACAAATTGGTTTTCAAACAAATCTATGAAGAGTTATCTAGGCAGCAAGTAATACAAATGAGTTAAACTGCTCATAAGCATTTGACCTTTTCCATAAGCGAAAAATCCGTGTCAACACAGATACAGATATATGTGAATGTGCTTAGCGTAAAATAACTGCATTTAAAGAACTTAACCCAAAAATAGTAGCACCACATAGTCTAGCACAAACAGATGCTAGAAGATGAGGGTGATTTGTGGTACCTTGCAGAGAGAGAGAGAGCGAGCCTAATTTGGATGCTATCCCTTCTTTCTGTACAACATACACATAGCGGCTCGGAAAACAAGTTGGGAAGGAGCCAAGAAGGACAGCAGTGAATGGCATGAACCACCCAAAGGGAAAACAAAGTTCACCAACTGTGTGCAGCACAGCTCAGCTTTCCCTCTCTGCTGTTGGCGTTGCTGGGCCAGCAGCTCAGCCTGGGGCCAGAGGGCAGAAGGTGAGTTTCTTCCGGACAGCCTTCTCCCAGTGGGATCCTGGGCTTGTCAAGGGAAGAGCAAAAGAGCTGTGAAGGCTCAGAGACCTACCTGCTTATATGAGACACCAAAACTGCTCTTTGATATGATGCAATCAGGACAATCCATGGAGGCTTTATTTTGTTGTGGTCTCTTCTGTGGTAAGATAAACTCTTAAGTTAAATACGCACATTGCCTATGCAATACTGATAAAGAATCTTCTACACTCTATCCTTGCTGTTAAGGGATATAAAAATCCTTTGTTTAAATGAAGACTGCATTATTGCTGTTCACATCTAAATAAAAGTGTGGAGACCGAGTCTGGATCTGTTACACATATCTCTCCCCAAAGGACTTAGCCATATTTATTCAGTGTAGGGACAGGTGCAGGAGGCTCAGGGTCTGTAATAAGCATATCCGTGGCTTGGATGTGCTGGCACCGCTGGGCCCTTCTCAGGCAGCAATGGGAATGCAGCCTATGGGTAGAAGAGTCTGTCTTGCTTCAGCTGGGCCTGGAGCAGCAATGCTACTAATTCCAAGGCCAGTAGGAACAACCCATCCCCGCGGGTCAGTAGTGTTAAATGTCTTCTGGAAGCCAAATCAGTTGGATACCTTATCGCCATGTGACGTGTATTTAGAACTTCACACCTATGAGTTATAGTAAAAAAATATGCTAACATATACATCAACAAGGTGTGATTTGGGATGCTAATTACTTTCCCATCTATACATTTACTGACAAAATATATTGCATAATTTATGGAATTGCTTTACTGCTCAGAGCACAAACAGCACCTCCTGATTGGTTCAGTTCAGTGCCATATGGTATAGAGAAAATATGTTTATAGTCAAGGAAGATATAAATTGTAAGGAAACCTTGAGCAAAATGATAAAATTATAAATGCCTTTTCTGCCTGTTGAACACAGAATTTATATTTGTAATCTTATCTGAGTTGTGTCAGCTTGGCTTTTGTTTTCACCCCTAAAGGCTTTCTTCAAATATTCCCATACTAGAAATGTTTTCTGAAGCTCTACAACCAGACGATTAAGTGAGTACAAAGACCACAATAATTACTCCACGCAGCAAGTATCATGTCGTGTGTGGTAGTGCCTTTCTTCCTTTCAGTTTTTTTTATCTAGAGATAAGTTGGCTGACAGACTGGCTTCTGAATCCATATCCAGCTCAGTTATGATCAGTTTTAAGAGAACATTGCTCTTCACAAAATCCATAAAGGCAAATGCTTGAAAACTGGAAAGAGTTAAAGTGATCTAGGGATTTTTCATTCTCACTAACTGATGAGAGTATTTAAATTTTAAACTCTCCTGCTATAATTTATAAATATATATATATATAAACTCCATTTCCTCAATTGTTTGTGTTATATTATCATATAGCATGTTACTTTAAACAGCAGGGTTGTGCTTTCTGAAAGGATTTAGGTGTAAAATACGCAAGAGGAGAAGGGAGGTGATGGTAGCCCTTCTTACAGGTACACCATCATTGTCAGTTTGTGGACGCAGTTGGACCTCTTCAAGATGACTTACCCCATGGCCACGGAAAACCAATTTTGGGGTAGGCAGGCTCCTAGCAGGGTCCTCAGATGGCTGTGATGAGTCAGAGCCTTGGCATGTGTGTTTTATTTGAAATAGAGATTTCTGACAATCCTGGTAGACGTTGGCCGAGTTGGCCAAGCCTTTTTTCTTTCCTACCTCCTTTCCAGAGAGAACTGAAGATGCATTTAACTGCTGCCAACTTTGTTAGCTGATTGATGGGCTTGCTGGCCTGGCCGAGCACTGCTTCAAAGGTTAGGTTTCCTGAAAGCAGAAGGAAAATCCCCCCATGACCACTCTGGCACTTGTAGAACAAGCAATTTGTCTGACTGGCTGCTGAATGTATTAATATTTGAAGTGAATTTGTCTGCTTGAATAATCTGGTGCCAAATCATGTAGCCATTTATCAGATGTAAAGGGAAGACACTGCTCTTGCCCAACCGCCTCTAGAAAGTAAAACCACCATAACCTTGGTACATTTGACACATTTGATCCTGGAAAATTACACTGCAGTATTGTTCTGACTGCTTGCTGACAAGAAGTATTTAGTAGTTTTATGTTCAAGGTTGGACTAAAGTATATCTTCATTGTCCAGAAGAAATGTAACAAATGAATCTGTAGTTGTATTAGCAGTGCCAGTTAGGGAAGGGTGTCCAAGTCTTCCTAAGAGTCTCAGCTAAATGGAAATCTCATGCAACAAGTACAAGTATTGCAAGAGAGCATTCTCAGCAGACGTCTTGGTAGGGGAGAGAATGCTCTATTTAAAAACATGGAAGGTAAACAGCACCCAAAGCAATAAAACTCTGCCCACCTTCAGCAGATGATGCCCTGCACCCAGCTGTGCTGCTGACAGACCTGGTGGGATGGCAGACAGGAGAGCAATGCTGCCAGCAGGAATGAGAGCCTTTGCTGGAGGACATGGGTTTGGCAAAGCTGCCTGTCAAACCAGACACGGGATGACCACAGACTGATCCTCAAGTGTTGTCAGATATCCAGAATGTGGGTCAGAGTGGTTTGGCAAGAGGGAAGGTTGGCAATGGGAAACAAGGAAGGGAGGAGTGCCAACAGAAGGAGGGAGAAGCTTTATTTGACCAGGAGGCTTTGCCATCTGATAGAAAGACAGTACAGTTCAATATATCAAAAACTTTCATTTAATAAATCAAAAGCTTTTATTCAAATCAATTACAGCAGCACTCATTGCTGGGCCCTTTTGGCTGTCAGGCTGAGCCACAGCTCCACATAAGGACATCCAAAGAAGGCAGAAGACAGACTGATGCTGCATTTCCTTCACTGATTGTAATTGAAAGAGATACAGATTTGTGCATGTGCTATTTTCTTGCTAGATTTCGATGGTGGTTGGTACAGTCAGGCTTGAAGAACCAGGATGTGAAAAGTATCTAGTTTGGGCAATGGCTTGTATTTTGCTCACATCCTACCAAGAAAAAAACCCATCCTGAATAAAATGAAGCAAAAGCATTGCAAGCCATTGGCAGATGGTTTTTTAACAGTGCTGTCTCTATGGATTTGCTCAAAAGCTGGTTTTCAGATGTAGACTGTAATCATTCCAAAACACAGGGCTGCAATCCATGGCTGCAATTCAGTGTGGCTGAATCTGTGCTGGTCTCTGTAACAGCAAAGCTACATTTTGGTTTATGTGGTGTGTAATACTAAATTCCTGTGCATGGCCAACAAAGGTCACTCCCCTTATGTCTGGGTGTGCAAGAGTTTCCCAGGTGTTCCCACCAAACTGCGCAGACTGGAGAACACAGAGATAATGAAGTCTTCAAGGACCACCATAAAATGTCATCCCACTTCTCACGTGGCAAGGCAGTAACTGTATTTCACTCCCAAGACTTTTAATCCCCAAGAGGTTTATATTACAGGCTGATTGTTATATACTGTATAAATCAGAATTTCAAGGGGGCACAACAGCAGGTTAGTTCTCTATGCCTTCAGCTCAGTTTCTAAGGGTTACAAATACAGAGAGTAATGAGATTGCATACATACCAGTGTCTCTTCAGAGGCTGTCATTACTAACCTCATATGTGAAAGGAGTGTTAATTATGTGATCCAGCATGGTGCTCTGCCTTCTGAGTTATCCGAAGTTAATAGTGTCTGGGGGAGCAACTCATGAGGGGCAAATGGCACCTCCTTGTAGAGCATCTACTGTTGTGCAGGCCTGGAAGCTCTCAGGAAGGGCTCTTTTGCACTTGTAACATTCATTCATGGCATAGCAAAAGCACTAGCAGAGTTTTTTGTTGTAGTAATTGCTGATTATAGACATCACTTAAAATGGACTGAATACTGTACAGATAGAGAGGGCCAAATGTCTGCCAGAAATTTCCTGCCATACAAAATTAAATTCCATGTTTTTATCACTTTGAATGAGTGGGCCAATCTGCTCCATCTATTTAGGTTCATTCTAAAAACGTGCTCTTAATGACATACATCACGTCCTTAATTTTGAGCCTATTAATTTTATGACAAGTAAGCTCTTATTTAAAGATTTTTGTCGAAGCATATTGTTGACTGATGGCTGTAGACCTTAGTCCCACAAACTTTTATGTGCTGTGGTGGACTGACACCAGCCAACAGCTCCGTCTCCACAGAGACACTTGCACAGTCCTTCCAGAGAACGGCAAGAGCAAAAGCGAGGTAACGTGTGGGTCGAGATAAAGAGAGTTTAATAAGTGAAGGAAAATGGAACAAGAGAGGGAGAAAAAGGCCCCAAGCAATTAATGCCAAAGCATTCACCCACCACCTCCTACAGACAGACCAATGCCCAGTCCATCTCCTAGAAATTGCTTCCCCCTCCTCCATCCCCATTTTGTTGCTGAATGTGATGATGTGTGGTATGGGACATCCTGTCTTTGGTCACTGAAGCTCATCTATCCCCTCTGTGTTCCCTCCCTCTATGGCTGGTCTTGACCACCCCCAGGCTACGTGCTGGGTGAGAGGCAGAGTGAGAACCAGAGAAGGTCTTGATGCTGTGCAAACATTGATCAGCAATAGCCAAAATATTGGTGTGCTATCAACACTGCTATATCACAAATACAAAACACAGCACCATATGGGCTGCTGTGAAGAAAATTAACTTCATCCCAGCCAGACTCAATATAGCATCATGACAGGACATGCACAAGGACTGATGAACTCGTATATGCATAATGTGTGTGGAGTATCAGATTGATTTTTTTGTGTACGTTGGACTAGACAAGAGGATATTAATGTAAGTGTTTGTAGGACTGGGAGTTCTGATTGCATTTACTCAGGCCTGGCAGCAGTATTAATGTATGTCTAGCATGAAAGATACTTAGGCTTTAATTGTGACCCCCGAGCATATCATCACAAAAAAACTCCATTGCTAGAAATATCACAACTGTAGAGATACAATTAAAAATCTTCTCGCTGCTATTAAAACACATCAGTACAAGAGTTCCAGAAGTAAAAATACCATTGCTTGGAATGTGAACGTCAGTGAACATGACATGTTAATCTCCCCTGACATATTCCCTCAGACAAGCTACAGCAAGTATCATTCTCACTCCTCATATCCAAGGCCCACCTTTTCTGTGCCTTTGTACATTGAATCCTAACAGCAATATTAAAAAAAAAAAAAAGGTAGAGTGTTTGTAGACCCCAACCCCTTCCAGCCTCAAATCTTCCTTCCACCTCTCTCAAGTCATATTACTGAGAAAGAGCAGCACATGCTGTGGTGACAGGGCTGGAAGGGAAGTGGGAGCACCAAGAGGGCACAGCATCTTCCAGGAGGGTCCCTGGAGGTGGAGATGTGACAGCCTTGCTCCGAGACTGGGTGAAGAGCTGGAGAGACAGACTGGAGGAGGTGTGGGCAGCAGGAAGCTGCTTTCAGGCTTGAAGCAAATCAGGTGAGTCTGGAGAAGTAACCAGGGCAGGAGGTGCCTTTTCAGCCATCCACAGAGAAGTATGCTTAGAAATAGCAGCAGGAGTGAAGAAGGCATTTTGCTGCTGCTGTTTATTGCAGTTTGCAAATGGTTGACAAGGATTTGGAATGGTTTTTCCATTACAGTGGGCTAGGATGCTGAAGGGGAATGCTGGCTTGCTGAGCAGGGGTGCACAGAACAAACTCCCTCATGCCAGTGGTGTATGGGAAGCTCCCCCAGGCAGAGCATGTGAATGACTGAGGCAATGCAAATGCACCCATCAGTTTATAATATTACCATATAGACAAGGTCTAAGCTACAAAAACCAACCAAAAAAAAAGAGCTCCATTAGAAACAGCATTTTTCACATGGTCTGTTGGGTTTTACTGGTACTGTGCCCCAAAACTGATAGTGGTCATTGTCTTCCCTAAAAAGCATCACACAACAGACCTAAACTGTAAAATTTTTTTCTATTCCTAATTTAATTTTTCTTTTAATAAAGCCCTGTGTCTGGCATGAGATATGGGATGTTAAAATTTTGTAGTTCAAGGCTCCAAGTGTAAAACCAACAATAAATCTAAAATAATATGACGAATCATTCTGTTACAGTGATCTGCCTATATAACTTGCTGCCTCTGAAGGCTAATGCACAAATGCATTAAGAAGTTACTTTGGGAGGCAGAGCAACCCAGTAACTTTTGAATCAGAAAACTAATGAGGCTGTAAAACCCCAAGTAAGCTTTAAATTCACTTACTTTCCTTTAGGCATCCTTAATATGGGGGAGGGGGCAGGGGGAGAAGAGACAAGACTCAAACCAACCATGAAAGGAGACTCAGCAGATGATCCTGCTCAGTTTTGGAGTGAGCAATGACAAAAGCTTTAGGTTTGCTACTGTTATTACAGCTTCTCCAGGCCTTCCCAAAGGAAGACGCTTGGCACAGCTGTTGCTGGAAGTGTCAATTTATCTCCATTGCCACACCTCAAAGAACAAAAGTCTGTTTGTGTCTTTGCTACATGTTATTGAAGAACTGCAAAGGGGCACATACAGTAAGCAGCTGGATCTGGGGACACACCCACATACAGTGAAATAAAAAGAAAACATTTCACAGATATTAAAGATGAGCCAGATAAAGGAGAAACCCAAAATGAAGGTGGTCTTGATACTGCATTGCACCTTCAGATCAAGTCTTTGTGGCAGACACCTTTTTGAAACACACTACGTAGAGCTGGGTAAGAAGTTTTTTCTATGTTTGATTTTTTTCATCTTACTAGATGTAGACCTTAAGCTGCTAGTACTCCATGGAGATATCCTGCCAGGAACAGACTCATTTTGCTGATAAAGAAGCCCAGGAAGCTGTCAGGAGCATTGCTGTTAAAAAGATACAGATTACCTGCATGCCATCACCTCTCTCACCATCCCCACTGCTGTTCTTTCAGAAAAGCTTAGCAAAAATCACCTAATTCAAGTCCTGGAGAGATGATGAGCTGGGTGATACAGATGGCAAACCATTTAAAGTATCTTTATTCATTTATATACTTCTTGTATACTGGGCACTGAAGAAAACATCCCTCCCTCCATTCCAGACTAGGACTGATGTCTCCCAAAGTTCTACAGCTCCACTGGGCTTGCATTTATGCAACTTTTTTCTGAAAAGGGAGGTTGGATTATCAACACTTAAAAATGGCTGTCACTGCTGTTTTCTTTCTATTGTCTTCTTTAAAATGGCACCCTCCAGATAACTTTCAGAGTTCTTTAATATCAGTCCCCCATGTTTGTATCTTCCTTCTCCTCCTTTCTGATTCCTTGTATTTTCTCTGTTCCTAACTCCTGAATGAATGGTGTGGGTTGGAATGCACTAGTCCAACCGTGCCATGGGCAGGGACACCTTCCACTAGATACAAGGTGCTCAGAACCTCATCCATCCCATCCTTGAATATTTCCAGGAATGGGGCATCTAACACCTCTCTGGGAAACCTGTTCCAGTGTCTTCCTATCCTCATTAGAAAAAATTCCTTCCTTATATCTAATCTAAAGTGACCCTCTTTTAGTTTAAAACCACTTACCCTCCATCCTATTGCAACAGGCCCTGCTACAAAGTCTGTCACCATCTCTCCTGTAGACCACCCTGAAGTACTGAAAAGCTGCAATGAGGTCTCCCTGGAGCCTTCTCTTCTCCTGAGAGCAACCCCAGCTCTCTCAGCCTTTCCTCATCAGAGAGGTGCTCCAACCATTTGATCAGCTTCATCTGAAG
Source organism: Falcunculus frontatus (assembly GCA_013398115.1). Classification (NCBI taxonomy): domain Eukaryota; kingdom Metazoa; phylum Chordata; class Aves; order Passeriformes; genus Falcunculus; species Falcunculus frontatus. Next base: position 517,036 of record VZRV01004283.1, read on the forward strand.
TCCTCATCTGTTTCTTCTTCTCGGCAAAATACTGTTTTGCCTAAGCCTGGATTTCTCTACAATTTGTATTGACTGACAGCGGTAGTATGAGAGTGAGGACACAAAGCTGCTTGCTGTGCTCTCTTTGGCTGGCTCCGGTTTTAAGGCACTGAAGTTTGCAGAATGCCTTTTGGAACAACATCAGACAGACTCTGCAACACAAACTCTATGTCCGAAGAATAAGGGAAAAAAAGAGGAGTATCAGTAAAACAATAAGAAAAACTGCAGAACTCTTTCCTCCTTGTCTCCTTCTACCTCTTGCCCCCCAAGGCCTACCTGTGCAAAGTATGTCTGCACGAGTGCAGCAGCTGAAATAATGTCTGGCTGACACTGGCAATCTCTGTTCTTGGGAGAGATTTCCATGATTCTTGCTGCATTTCACATTTGGGATCACATTGCCAGCATCACCTTCTATCCAAGGGCTCCTTTGGCACACATATCTTACTTACGCTTTTTGAAACATGGGATGTGTCCATGCATATTTCACTAGATAGATCACAGAACCTTCAGTCTGGAGAACCCGTAATTATTACAAAGAAGCGTGCTTGGCTGGCATACCTGGCCTGTCAAGCTGGTTGTGAGGAATATGATGTTAGAGGTTTGGATTTTGTTTCCTAACACTAGGGTTTTAAAATGAGTAAGAGCACATTCTGCAACAGGCTGAAGTGCTACAAGGTTTATCCAAGGACCATCATTCTTCTCAGGACTGGGATTGTATTTCCTAAGTTTTTCAGTACCTCTGTTAAATTTATAGCAGTGGGCAGCACCTGCCAGCTACACTTTAAAAGAGATGCTTTCCAGATGCAGAGGAAACCTATCTTCGTGTGTTCAGATCTGAATTTTAGAGTGGTTTTGAACTGGGAGTTGACAAGCTGTGAGTCATTCTGTCCAAGCTGGATCTGTTAGATTTAGAGGTTCTCAAAACAGGTTGACTGATGCATTTATATAGATACTGCCCCCATTCCAGATGGCTTAGCAGGATCATTTAAGAGCTGAAGTACCGTGCAGTCGGCCACATCCTTGCATTGGGTTTCCCATAAAGCATTGGAAGGCTTCAGTATTGAGCAGTTGCTCTGCCTGGAATGTCTCCTTGAAAATTCTAGGTGAGAAAATGTACTGCAGTTCCAGCAGATGGCTCAGCAAGTGCTCTCATTCCCCCTTTTTGCTGCTTTGTTGCTGCAACAAAGTCAATTCCCAGCATATTCAGACACTGGTCAGTGCTTTGTAGAAAAGGGAACCATCCAAACACCATGGAAGGTCAGTACAGCCATTTTCAGAAGCTTTTATGGTGTAAACCTGTCCACTGGCAGTACTGACAACAGCTCTAGTAATGGAGCAGTTTCACGACTTTTTTAGTAACTTCCCCACCAGCCATTCTAGTATTGGTATCTTTAACATCTTTAACAGAAGGAATGTCACCCCCCTCACAGCAGTCATGCATCTCAAGAACAAGTGCACCATGACCCCTTCCACAGCAGCAGCAGGCACAGCGGGAATGGCAGGGAATGCCCAGGGCTGCAGAGGCTTGCTGTGGCTGGACAGAGTACTGCCAGCACAACACCATCTCTTCTTCAGAGCAGAGCATCTTTCAGGTTCTGCATTTGTGCAAGCGCATTTTTAAGCATGAAATTCACCTCTTTCATATACTGGCACAGCACATCTTACTCCACTCTGGTGAGCTGCATCCAGCTCCACGGTCCCCAGCAAAGGAAGGACATCGACTTGCTGGAGCAGAGGCCCAGAGGAGGCCACCAAGCAAAGGCTGAGAGAACTGGGTTTGTTCAGTCTGGAGAAGAGAAAGCTTCAGGGTGACCTGATTGAAACCCTCTAGTACTTGAAAGGAACCTACAAGAAAGATGGAGATGGACTTCTTACAAGGGGTTGTAATGACAGGACAAGAGGGAATGGATTAAAACTGAGAAAGAGCTGATTTAGATTAGATATTAGGAAGAATTTTTCTCTTTGAGGGTGGTGAGACACTGGAACAGGTTGTCCAGTGAAACTGTGAATGCCCCATCCCTGGAAGTGTTCAAGGCCAGATTGGATGGGGCTTTGAGCAACCTGGTCTGGTGGAAGGTGTCCCTGCCCATGGCAGGGGGACTTGGAATGAGATGATCTTTAAGGTCCCTTCCAATACAAACCATTCTATGACTCTGTGATTCTATAACCTTGCTATTGGCTGGATCAACACTGGATCACACAATAAACAGTCACTGGAGGTAGCTCAGTATTTACTAGATTTAATTTGAAAAGAGGCTTAGTTGAAGGAACTCAGATGCCAAGAGATATTAAATTAAACAAGATTTTATCATGTATGTAATTATTTATTGAGCTGAGAATCCATACAAGGTAAACAAATGTTTACACTATCATACAGTAAGCATTTCAAGGGCTTAATAAAAATGATTGTCACTCACTGTGCTTCACCAAAAAAAATCATTTTAATGAATAAATAATTTGATGAAATCAAAAAATATTTACAATATAAACAAATGAAAAAGCTTTGGATATATTAATCTGAGCATCCTGTCTTTTGCATTTTCAAACTGCATTTCTATCAAGATTCTCTCTCTGAAATGGTACGAAGTGGATAGAAATTACAACTCAACAAAGTTAACACGATTTGGTACATGTCTTTCTGTTAGTTCAGATAAGCTACATATGATTTCTTTATTATGCATGTGTTAGAATACAAATATAACTAAAATCATATATTATCAAAATGCCAGACAGCATTCTCCACAGAACAGAAATGTACACTAGGCTGTGACAATAACTGAGAATCACAGGCAACGAAATGTAACAGAAAAAGTACAAATTCCTTCATAAGAATATAATTGTGCTCTCTTATTTACCAGAGGACTATGCTGCTTCACCACATGAATGGCTGAGTATGAGTATGGTGTTCAAGGACTGCCACGTGGTTCGGTGTAGGCTCACAAAGGTGCCAAGCAGCAGCTTTAGAGTGGGAATCGGGCAGTGCAAGCGGTTTTATAAACATCTTTTGGGGCTCTTAAAAAGAGCCAATTATACAAAGCAGTATAAGCATAACACTGAGAAGTCTTCATCTCATTTACACAGACATCATGAAGTGACTTGCTTTGTTTGTGGTGGTGAAAGGAGGAGCTTTGTCTGTGCTGTTTAGACAATCAGCCAGAATTCAAGTATTCTAAAGCCACTTCGTAGCAGAATTTGTATTGATCCTGAAAAACCAAAAGAAAACCACAAAGTCAGTTATCGAAGAAACTTAATTAAGGGGGTCAATATTTCTCTTCTGTTAAAATTATTTACTATCAGCTGTTGTCAGTGGGAACCAGTTTGCAAATCCAATTTATATTCAGATAAGAAGATCTTTATATTAAGCAGACAATGGACTCTAGACACAGTAACTTATGGTACTGCTCATGATAGATGAGTATTTAGCTGCTCTAATACACTTGTATGAGAAAAACTGACTGCACGTAAGCAAATTGACTTGCAAGCCTTCTGTCATCGGTCAAAATGCTCATGTAGCACTTTATCAGAATTGGAGTTATAGAAATTCCTCCCTGGAAATGTTTATCTTAAAATAGACCCAGTTGCAATCTGGGAAGTTTAGTACTTCCCAGATTGCAACTTTTATTTTAATGTCATTCATGCACTTCCTACATTTCAGAGCAAGAGCTGCTTTCTGTTGGTCCTCTATCTGCAGCCCAGACCCAATCCACAAGACTGTGCAATAGCCTTGTGAGATCAGGCCTGAGCTAAACTAATTGGATTAATTCCAATTAATGTTTAGGAGCTGACAGTGACGCTCAAGTTAGGCTCTTGACAGTTCTCCTGTTAACCAGGCTAAGTTTTCAGGTGCCAACCCTGTGCTTCAAACACAGGTTTGAAGCTGGCTTTACTTGCGACTGCTTGGAAACAGAGCAAGTCCCAGGGAAATCCCCTTCCTGAGGGATGCAAACCCACTCTGCATCTTTGGGGACAAAAGGTCATGACTTGGCCCCTTTCACATCTTCAGTGGAATGGAGAGGACAGATGTTTTTGACTGACCTTTGCCCACTCTGAAACTTTTAAATGGTGCAGTCACTGATGACTTCTCAGTTTTATGTGCACCCATACCCCTCTCCTGTTTCCATTCTTGCTACTTGCAATACTTAAAAATACTACAAATATTTAAATGAAACAAAAAGCTGAAAGAAATAGTAGGCGCAGGTTCCCAGAATCTAAGGGCTCTGGCTTCTGAAAATTCAATTTGGAAATACCTGCCAGTTTTATGACTATTTCTGATACTGAAATGCCTCTTTTGTTATGCACTTGAATCAATTAATAAAAGATAACTAAGCACATATTGTCATTTAGGAACAACAACAGATTTAACGAGCTGACAGCACTCAGCCTTCCCCAACATTACGAGTAGGAGGATCTTCAGATATATTCTCTTTTCACTGAAGTAACCATTTTAAAGGATTAACTCTTTTGGCCTGTACTTGTGATTTTGGGTCACATTTTAGCTGAGAAGAGAGTCTGCTTAACATGCAAAAGACCATATACTATTAATAGAATCAAAAAGCTATTAACAAGCATGGACCATTTCCAAGTTCTTTTGTTGAGAAATGTCACATCAAAAGGAAACAAGTCTTAGGTGCACATATAACCTAAGTGATGAGTGAGTTGTTATGTGAGGGTTTAAAGTCCTGCAAGGTTCCACAAACTGCTTGTGACTTCTTCAGAATGAGAAAAGAATGAAAAAAAAGAAGAAAGGAAAGAACAGAGTATTATGTAAATTCCTTTTCTGCTTTCATTGCATATATGTTTCTAAATAAATGGAAATTATTCTATAACTACATAATAGATCAAAACAAGAGATCAGCCACTCATCCATTTCTACTCCTCCATGCTCATTTTATGCTGTTTTACTGATCCAGCAGAGTAACTGTCATTTTCAGTAAACCGAATACCTGTCTTAAAGAGCAGAAATGTATTCTTTCTCACTGCGTTCACTCACTGGTGTCCTTTGTACATTTTTATTATTCAGTTGATGGTGGATATTAAAAGTCTCTTTAGACTATCTAGCTTCAGAGAGGTTATATTTAAATTTATTTTCTAGGATACTGTGGGTAGGCCCAGTAACATTTATCACCAAATGCTTTGGGCATTCCATAATACAGATTTTGCAATACCATGTGCTGATGGCATTTGTATATATGGTATATTTCAGCCATTGTATGATGGATGAAAAATTTCATAGATTTCCATACTGTATGGATGTGGCATTCAGACTTTTACAGTTGGAGGAAAACCAAAAGTTTCAATGAAATTAAGAGATGAATCTCTTAAGTGAATGGTAATGACTACCTTTTATCTAGTCAGAAAATACATAATACATATTGACAAAGCAGTCTTAAAATTATTTTTGAGAAATAATGTCATGATTTTGAGCATTTAATCTTTTACCATAAAATTTTACAAGGTAGATGAAAATTATTGTTCTCATTTTTCAGACAGAGAAACTGAGGCAAAGACACGTTAATACAAGAAAGGTCATAAAGGATGAAGTCAGTAACAAGAGCAGAAAAAGAACTCAAGTGTCCTAACTCCCTTTTACCATGAAGCAATCTACATGGAAATTGAAACATGGCTAATTCAAATATTTGTTCCTATGAGGTGGCAGACCTAGACTGAAGAGATGTCATTCTAACTCTGCTCAGTCAGTGCACTACGTGAAAATGGGAAAAATCCTGATTGTCCCTTGCCTTCATTCCTCTGTCTTTAAAATAAGGAAAATAATACTGATCTCTTCCACAAGTGCTTTGAAATTTCCTAATAAAAAAAGGCCCTACAAGGCCTTTCCATGACTTCCAGACATTCCCAATACCACTCTCAATTTACTAAAAGGTACTTTTATATCAAAAATAATACATTTAGCTTTTTTGATTAAAAAAAATTCTCTAGTGAAAAATGGATACAACTGCCTGGCAAATCTGTACCTGGAGAACTGTCTCAAATGGGAATTTATAGAGAGCATTTTCTTTAACTGTACATCTACACTGGTGATTTTCTTTTTATTTCTGTAAAATAAATGAGTAAGAGACCAGTGAGTTCTGTGGACTTAAGCTCTAGGAGAACAGAGAACAGCAGACCTGCCAAATCCCTGTCCAAACCATACTACATGAATGAAGTAGTAGGACATTTTTCTTGATATCTAGGAAATAAAAATGTATGGTTCTCAGCATGATGATTCTCCTCCTGAGAATATAAACTAGAGGAAAAGAAGCCAACCAAGCTGCTCCTTCCCACCACTGTGGAAGTCTGATAATTTCTCACTGATCCAAGACTCACAGTTCCACACTGCTGGCTCATGGCCCTGTGGTGCTGCTTGGGAACTCCCTCCCTGCTTTGCATGGCTGACAACATCTGCCCTTTCTCCATGTGCCTGGCCAGAGCTGGGCCTAGGGGAGGCTGTGGGACTTCAGAGGCAGGCTAGGAGAGAGAACTGTGATGGGGGATGTGGTGGGAACCATTCTCCCACAGGAGAGAGGAGGCACAGCCATCCATGTGGTGGGGAGGTGGATATCCCTCCCTACCCACCTTCACCTGTGTGTGAAAGCCTCGCTCTTTCTGCCTATTCTCCAGTGTGTGTCCCACTCATCTGAGGGGGTCCTCTCCCAAAATTACAAGAAGTTGGACTAGCTCAGTCAGATATCTCCTGCCTCACCCCGGGCATGCTGTAGAAAAGTTGCTGAAATGACCCCAACTTGTTTAACCAGAGCTTGCAAAATTGGCTCAGATTGGGTTAACATCCCTGAAAATGCCCAGCTGCTGCTTCCTCCTGCCTGTGATATTAAATCAAATGCAGCTGCCTCATAAGCAGCCACCTCTGCAGCAGGATGTTGTAAAACAGTGTCTTTTATAGCCCAGGCTTCAGAACAGGGTATCACGCTGCACCCATCTCCACGTACAAAACTACACACTGGAGTGTAAGAACCTGCTGGTTTAAGCTGTTCTGCAGCTCTTCTGGCATAGCAGCTGGCACTTCAGCACTTCTCCATTTAGGAAAAAAGCTCATAAAACACTCTCTAGGAAAATAATTGCACATGGCCCCTTGTTTCTGAACTTCTTTAATCTTTCTATGAGATAGAGCAACCATAATTAAATGCAATATTCCGGGTGTCAAACTGAAATTCATGGCTTTGATAAATATTAGGCGATTAAGCTATTTATAAAATATATAATTTGAAAATCTGGCATTTAATTTTACATAACTATTATTTCTACCATGCAAGGGCTGCTCTCCACTTGGTTCAGCCTGCTAGAAAAGAAAATTAATAAGGATGTTCATCTGAAAGTTTAAAACTCTTAAAAAATTCAAACGAACAGAGACAAAGTCTCCTTGGGAAGAAAGCAGTGTAAAAATACTCTTACAAGTGAAGTGACTTCATTATCCCCTTTGAAAACGACTTGCTTGCTTTGTGAACAACTCCCACTACAAATCCTGGAAATCTTACTGTGTCTTCTGAGAAAAAGAACATTTTCTATTTAATGGTGCAGTTAAAAAGCTCATACCAGAAGGTCCACCATGTTAGGCTTATTATTCCTCAGTGTCTTCACAGCATGGAATACGTCAACAGCCCTCTGATGTCGAAGCATTTCACAAACAATACTGATTGCACAAAATGTACCACTGCGGCCACCTCCATTCCTGCAGTGAAAGTGATAAAATGGCTCAGTTACAATGGACTCGGTGTCACAAGTTTGTACAGCAACAGGGATGGCTCCAGAAGGCATGAGCTCCAGCAGGGAGAAACCACAGAACATTCCCGGCCCCAAGGGCTGCTGAACTCTAGGCAAAACATGATTTTTAATTGGAATTAGCACGCTGAAAAATCTCAAAGCTATGATTCAGAAGTCAGCAGGCTGACAGCCCGGAGGGAATTGAAGGGCTGAGTTTCGCACCACCCTTCAGTGAACACTGGAAATGGCACAAAGAGGATGCTAAAATAAGGATAAAGTACTTTTTGTTTCAGTTCAACACCGCTTTGCATTGTAAACACACATGGCTGCAATGAGCATCAGGCCTGGAAATGCAACAGAGAAAGCAAATCTTTGAGTTCTTTTATTCCAGATCCTGGTGCTTTCCTCCTGGATGCAAAGGCATTTTGGAGGAACCACAAAAGCACCAGAAGTCTCATTTGTGGGAGTCCTGGTGGCTGCACACTTGGTATGGTACTGGGTGGTGCTGCCATGTTCCCCTGGAGGATGATCTCAGCTCCTGGCAGCAGGAAGAGGGGCTGGCAGTCTGGCAAGGACTGCTTTCAAAGGCAGATGCTTTCCCCCTCCACCCACAGTATCAGAGGATGAGACCCCGAAGTGAATTGCTAACAAAGAAGCCAGGCACAAATGTTCATATACATGATCAAATACAGTATTTAATAATACTTTATCCCTGGTTATTTTTAATCTTCAAGAGAATCTCTTTCTTTCTGGAAACTCCATTATTTCTACACTTATTCTAATCAGAATCTTTAGGCTGTGCTTCACTGAAAATAATAAACCTTAATAATTACCAGAGTGCAGACTAGTTAGGTAGCAGGTCTTTCAAACCAGCTTTGCAAATGGTTGATTTTCAAAGGAAGATACAACATCGCACATCTGTCACATCCAGGCACTATGAAAAGAATGCTCTCTGCTGCCAAAACAGTGCCTGATATTGTGGGACTGTTTGAGAATTTTAATTAAAATAAAGTCATTTAAAAGGATTATATTAGAGCTTTTTCTTTCTTTACTGCCTGGAAGTGACGCATGTGTGATGTTGTACAACTATTTAATATCATCAGCCACCTCAGAGATAACAGTAATTTGCACTTCAAAAGGGTCTTTTCAGCTAAAGATCTCAAAACATTAATTAATCACACTGCACAATGCTCCTTTGATGAAAGTATTATTATCCCCATACTACAGATGGGGAAACCGAAGAGCAATGACTTGTTCAAGGTCAGTGATAGTGGGAATTATTAATATACTCTTCGATTTTCCTCCATCATTCTAATACGGGGTCCCAACTTCGGAGCACAGTTTTCCTGTTGGCATGTCCCTTCTCCATCATAGCAACATCTTTAAACAGAGGTTTAGAGGAAGAGGAGTACAACTTCAACCGCTGAAGACTCAGCCTCAAAAGATCGGCTACTTCTGAGGTCAAACAGCACGTACAAGTATTACACCATATCAAAAGAAGGATGGTGGCAGAGTGGATGAGAGTCTGCATCAGTGGAGCACAAAGTCACAGGAGGACAAAAATATATACCATTGTTAGAGAAAGGTAAGGCAATTACAGGATCATCGTAACTGGTCTATCACACCACTTTTACTCCTGTGCTTTATGTCTGGAAAATAAATCACCCCTCCAAAATGACTTATTTCTATGGTCCTTATCTGCAGAAATAAAAGGTACATTGTTCTGAAGGCACATTTTTGATTTACTGTGAATAAATATGCAACTTTCCTATTTGCAAGAGTCACTGGACATTTTTATATAAAACAGAGTTAACTCGAACCCATCATCTTTTCACAGGGCTCTAACAAAGGACAGATGGGGAAACTCATGAATCTACATTACACAATTCCTCTTGCATTCAAAGCTTTTAAATGAGCAGTTGTATTATTTATTCAGTTCCAGCTTACATAGATGACTCTTCACCTCTTCACAAATCTTTTAAAGCCTGTCACAAATTCTGTGGCAGTATTCCCTTATTTCTCTCTTCCGTTTCCAGTACTTACAAGCAATGTACAACTGTGCGCCCCTCTCCCCCGTTGTATTCCTCCTGCCACTTATCCACCTGGCGGATGAGCTTCAAGAAGGAGCGTTTAGAAACTGGAGTGTCCCTGTACATGGGCCATCCCAGGAACTGGAACTGCTGCACCATCCGATAGCTGTCCTGGGGCTGTAGAGATTCAGACAAAAGCAGGGAAAATAACAGTATTTTTTTGGCACATAATTTAGATATTTGCATCAGTGAGGGAAGTTGTTCAAGCAGATGATTGCTGACAAACTGCTAATGTAATTTCAACTGCCCTTGAGGATTTATGACTTTTAATTTCCAACAGAGTTATCAGAACAAGAGTTTTTAAACAGAGTGCTATACAGATAGGCTAAAATATAGCAATAGTACATCTGCATGATCAAGCAAACAATTAATATGATCGGAGGAACTTGGTAGCAAAGACAGAGCTGCAACACAACGTCAATTATATACTGTTTTTATATATAAGCCTCAGTATTTTTAAGAATGTTTATGTGTTTCTGTCCTTTTTTTACAAGAAAGGTCAAAACTTCTCAAGATATTTTGAAGCAGGAAACATTAAAAAAACCAAACGGAACCCTCAGATGTTTCTAGCTTATAAAATATATCTAACTACATTTTATTTTATTGTGTTCTACTGCAGCAGTCAGAACCCCTCTGGTGAAACGTTACTGAACAGTTGCTTTATGGTGATTTAAAATAAAAAAGGAGTATAGAACAAGTGATAGTGGCAGAAAACTACAGTCCTTTGAAAAGGGCGTAATAAACATGCACATGAAAACAGGTTTTGTAGTCTAGAGTTTGCCAAGTCTGTGCAAAGTGAGGGCATCCTAGTGCCACTCTTAAAATGAACAACACACAGAAACATCGGCATTACATTTTATTCTCTAGAGTAAGAGTTAATAGAGAGGATGTAAGATTAACACGATATGGGGATAAACCAAACTGGATGCAGCATTAGATGTGTTCTCCAATTGATTTTGTGTACTTCATGTCAAAATTTGGAATCTACTGATTTCCCGTCCAGTTTCTTTCAGCTGATGGCCCCTCTTCCCAAAGCAGATCAGCCAGACCCAGTGCCCGCTGAAGGTCACATTAACACTGCTGGAGGCTGTGTTTTTTATATTGCCACATTCACTGCAAATGCCAAGCCTTCATAGTGTTAAAGAAGCACCTTGAAGCTTTACAGTCTGCTTCCCTGTTTGGATATTAACATATTTTTGGTGTCTTTCCCTGTCCTGCCAGCTACCAGGTCTCAGGGAAGTTCTTGATTTTTTCGGAAGGGAGTGCTGCTTATTCCTAGCTACAGCTTTTTGGTCGTTGATACCAGTCCATTGCAAAGGCTCCCTGGATGGGAAGAGATGCCTGGGCTCCGGTGGAATCTTTTTTCCACTCAGCTTGAAAGACATGCCTCGTTTAGTCTTCTGTCAACTTCATGGGAGCATAAAAGCTGAATACAAGAACAACCCACTTGCCCCTCTGAAGTGGTTACATATGTTATGAAGTGTGGTTAGTGGAAGAGGATCTTCACTAAGAGGCTGGGACTGCTATTGAAAAACATGCGTAGCACTGATGCACAGCTTTTTTCACATGACACAGGATACAAATATGCAGGATGGCTAATTTCAAACTATTGAAAACAGCACTGATTTCAGCATTTTTTGGCTATCATACAATCTGAATACTGCATTTATTTCATTTGCATTTAACACACGAGATACGTATTAAAATATTTTTTACTTATATTACACACAGAAGACTTTTTTTCCTCACTGGTTGTGGTGTGACTCAGTATTGCACCACTGCTTTCAAATAAATAAGCTGAAAAATGAAAATGGTTCTATGTGAGTTTAGCTTTCATTTTTTTGCTTTGAGTAGACTCAACTCATCTACTGAGACAAAATTGTTTTGCAAATAGCATCCTTACTCTGGCTGCATTATAAATTCGGAATATCCGGCTGATGATGTCTTCTTCTAAGTCAGCCGATACAAACTCCACCTGAATAGGACCGTGCCGGTGGACTCCATTTTCTGGCCAGTACTGAGGACAGAGCTGCAGAACACCATGGACAAAAAAGAACACAGTTAGATCATCTTGGATTTCATGCTGCCTTGACATACTTTTCTGTATTTTAATTTGTGATACATGCACTACTGGAATTCCTGCACAGTATCTTTATAAAATACATGCTGCACCAAGTTTGGTTTTGAGCAGTCTGCTTTCATAATGCCTTTTCATGTACCTGAACATGTTGTTTCTTGCTGCTGTACTTCCAGTGTCTGGTATTTGGAGTAAAACACTTCTGACACTCAATGTTAATTCTACAATACATTATGACAAGACAGGGAGAGGCTGACAAATATTGCCATATCTTGGAGACAGTAGAGGCTAAAGACCAAAGGCCTGGTATCTCCAACTGCCCTGAATAGTTGCTAATAAATCAAGCTGCATTAGACCATGTGATTTGTCCTATGAAGCGTACATCAATTCTCAAAACTCAGGACTTAACTTTCACATGTGTTTCACCCGTGACTGATGATATTGGCTAATATCAGCATTGCTTTAAACTTTCAATAAATGCTTAATTTCATCTTATTAGTGACACCTGAAAATATTAATTATGCTTTCTTCAGTTCTCAGAAAACATTACTTCAAGGTATCTAAAGATCACAAAGTAAAATGACTATTATCTTGCATGGTTTTAGTGTCTAATAATATGACAATGGCTTAATCCAGGAACCAATTACCATCTGTGCTAATACTTTAAAGATTAAATCAACACTTTGCAAGGAGGTTTTTGAAGCTAGGCTCTGCCTGTCCATTTTTTTTCATGAAAATCCTAACGATTTTTTTTTGCTAGGGATATTTAGAGCAGTTTGAGCATGTAGCTTTTGTAAGCATTCACCAAAATTAAATATGAACTCATGAAATTTTGTTTGCTTGCAGAAGCATTGATGTCATATTTGGAACTTTTTATTTCGTTCAGTAAAACAGCTGTGATCTTCATTCTGCTGCATTGCTGTTGGTGATCCAGAGCTGAGCTGACAAATCACATTTACTCCAGATGTTGTTTTGCATTTCTTATAACACTTAGTCCTCAACAAAGCTGTTTAGAAATGACTACATTTTAGGAAAACATAACCATTTACTACATCAATTAAAAAAGAAAACAGGGTCTGATTTGCAGGAGATCACTTTAACAAATTAAACCCAGAAATTTCAAGTAGGAAAATATATTTTCAGGTTTTTTAACCCCCGCTATGATTTGGTCTGCTGAGCCAACTGCTTTCCAAATATTGTCTAAATCTTACATGAATTTTTATTATGAAATAGCTGGTGTGCAGAATAGCAAAATGCAATGCATACAACTGGTGCAAATGCCAGTGCTCAGGTAATTTAACATGTGCACAGTTTAGTACACATCTTTCAAATACACAGGAATACTGTTCTAACAGATCTCTGAAAAATGCTTAAATGATAATAAGCAGAGCTGTTTGCTGGGGCTGGTTTAGGAAGCTAAGGTTTTCAAGTTCTAAAGAAACCAAAAGCATTTAAGTCTGCACATTTTGCATGCAAGAGATGCTAGCGACTCTCTTCAAGTCAGAGTTACTGTGAAGGGTTGAATTTCATTTCCCAATAGAGCATAACAATCCACATAAATGGTAATATCTAAACAGAACTGTAAACACTTCATTTATACATAAATAATAATGGTAACAGTAATTATTAATAAATCTGAATGTAATGCGTGTTTTTAATAAGCTTTGCCCTCTCTCCACTTCTGTTTGCTCTGAGGGTTTTGAGATTTATTCCTAATGAAAAGATTGTTACTCACATTAAGAGGTAAAAGGTTTAACATACTGCAGAGGCAGGTGCATTAACTGCATATCCCAATAGCTGTTAAACCCTGTGAGGCTAATAAATGCTTGGAATAGCCATGCCCTATTGTAAATTCAAAACACAGCCAACAAATTAAAAAAAACTCTGTTCAGCAGTCCCTAACAGTCTGACTCCCTTGAGTCTTTCCTTATTCACTCAGAAAATAATCTTAGATTCATGAATAAAAGTTTTGTCTTTCATTTCTATTTTTCCTCCCTGTAGACAGCGCAGGGCTTAGAATCAGAAACTCAGTCTTTAAAACAGTGTGTGGAATTCCTACATGTTCCTTTGAAAGACCAAACAGAAGATTAATATCTTTTAAAAATAAATTCTACATGTGAAAAAGAAGAGGAAACATTTTTTAAAGTATATGCAATACTGAACAAAGCTAAAACAATTCTTGATCATTTCAAAAACAAAAATGACATGCAGTCTGCTAGAAAAAATTACAATTGCTCTTAACCAATAATTAACAAATATTTACATATTAAGAATCCAGATTACCACTATATTCTTCCAGCAGAGGGCTGGTGCAGTTTGTTGGAACTAGGGAAATTATATCTTTGTAAGAACTCGGAATTATGCAATTGTGAGCCGGGGTCTGGGACACTTAGTGATTAATCCTAGTGATTAAATTGCCAACCAGTAGGTTTGGTTTTCCAATTTTCTGAACAACATGTACAGCATGTGCAACTCTTTTGTAAGGTAATTACATTCGCCTACACGTTTCGTTGCCCTCTTTTCTCTTCCAAAGGATGCTTAGTCTCCAATCTTTAGTTCCTCTCTCCTTGCTTAGTTCCTATCTCCTTGCTAATGACAACACCATTTTGTGCAACACACAACACAGATTTTCATACTGGGAACACCTATTCCCTGGTAAGGAGACTGAGATCATTGACCTGTTTCAGGCAGGCTAATGAATAGCTGTTGGCTTCTGTTTATGATTTTGGCCATTATTAACATATTATTATATGTTTCGGACTTGAGTCAGAATTCTACAACAGTAATTTTTGGGTTTTAGCGGCTCTTCCCAAAATGTGTTCTCTTAGAATAAATTATAGGGGCATGCACTTATGTGTGTGCACTAACATGTTGGTGGAGAAGCTGCTGATGGTCTGATTTATTCCTCTTTCCCTAGTTGTATCCGCAAGCTACAAATCAATTTTTTAGTGTGTAAGTATTTAATGTTGTTTTACAAAACTAATTACATCCTAAGGCTGTTCTGAAATGCTGAGGCACTAGCACTCCTCTTTTGAATGAAGCATTTTTCTGGACTTACTTGTGCAGGATCCACATCATTCAACATAACTATTGAAGTGCAGTGATAATCTAGGACCAGTCTCCAGAAATCTTTGACAGTATTTGGTAAGGGATGCTGCGTAACTATAAAAGCTGATGGTTGCTTGTAGCTCTGCAAAGAAGTAATGAGATGATGAGAAGAATGCTAAGAGATAAAAATCCATTTAGCAGAATGTCAGTCATAGCCCCAAAACTTCAGGACTGAAAGCATTATTTCTATTTTCTATATAATTAATATATTGTTTTCAGCTCTTTCCTGAGATCTTATATGCTTCAAAGTTAATAAACTGTATTTGGGCAGGATATAACTTCTGCAGATGTTATATTTCTAAAATGTATTTCATGCCACAGGCACAGAGTAAAATCATCAGAGGTTTTGCTTCCAGTGCAACTCCTACAAGATTTTGAGCAACGGGTTTGTTTTGAGCTTTTAATGGACAGATTAATCTTGGCTGTTTGCATTTAGCTCTAAATTTGAATGATGCCTGTGAAAGGAAATATCTAGTTATTCTTCAGAAATATTGTTGAAATTCTCGTCTATCTGACAGCAGTGAGGATACCCAGGGGATAAATTTCAGCACTCTTTGTTTCTTTTAGTACCAGAGTATGTCATTGACTGAGCTGTTTGCTGGAACTTTTCCATTGTGGATCTCAAGCCAGCATTTTCACTTACATCCTTCTGAGCCTTGAAAGCTACTGTGGCCATACTGGGGCAATTTTTGGCAGGGGGTGCCATGGCCTTCATTAAGCAGGGCGGGGAAGTCTCTACGTGCCTTGAACTGAAGCATTTGCACCACAAGAGATCCAATTGGATCAGCTACTGCAGGCACATGGTGTGATTCCTGGGGCTGTCCTGTGCAGGGCCAGGATTTGGACTTCGACTTGGCAGGTGCCAAGAGGGTGGTGCCAGACCTTTTTCAGTGCTGCCAAGTGACAGGATGAGGAGCAATGGCTAAAACACAAGAAGTTCCAACCTCAAGGTGAGGAAGAACTTCTTCACACGGAGGGTGGCAGAGCACTGGAACAGGCTGCCCAGGGAGGTCGTGTAGTCTCCATCTCTGGAGACATTCAAAACCCACCTGGGTGCATTCCTGTGTCACCTGCTTAGGGTGACCCTGCCTTGGCAGGGGGGTCAGACCACATGATCTCCAGAGGTGTCTTCCACCCCTAGCAATTCTGTGATTCTGTGATCTTTGTGGCTCTCTTCCAACTCAGGATATTCTATGACTCTCTGATCGTTCTTCCAGAGACAGTCACTGACAAGACAACAGAAAATGAATCCACTGTGTTTTGGGTACAGATGCAGACATGCAAAACATTGATTCTTTGTTTCAGCACACCGCAAGCAGCAGGTAATGATGCTGCTGGTACATCAGGCAGATGCTATCTTACTGCTCCTGTCTTGCTGGAAGTTTCATGCAGATGAGAGATGTCCGAAGGGGTCTCCATTACTCAGTCAATTAGAAGCCTCAAAAGATTTTTTGGGAAAACTATTCTCAAACTCATTCTGATACTGAATAATGAAAATTATGCTTGCTACCCCTTTTTCACGAAGTGAGCTCTGAAGGCTTACATGAGGTGATTCAACAGCACCTCAATGGATGCAAGTGGAGAGGGGGAAACACTTCATCTTGCTTGCTGGAGATCGAGTGTTTAGAGGGATGGACAAATGTCTACTCTTGTCCATCAGTGCAGGGATACTGAAGAAGCCCAGTTAAGGTGCTTCATGTGGAAAGCAACCCAAATCACCTCCTCCCTTGGAGCCTTTTGCCAAGATACAGTTCTGTGTCTTGCTCACTGTTTCAATAGTAAAGAAGGGAAGCATCTTCAAAGCGAGTATTAAGGCCCTGCTCTTTCTGAGCATTACTTAATTCACAGAACAAAACAGTACTGAAGTCTCCAGGAAAGAAGACAATGTAATGGCACAGTTGCGAAGTGCAGATTAAGGAAGCTCTGTTCGAATATGAAATGTCATTGACCTACTGCGAGAACCTCGACAAGTCACTTACACTTCTGTTCTCAGTTCCTCTACATAGATAAACACAAAGATATATTTTCCTACATTTTCACAGGAGTGTTTTGAACTTGGGCTTATTTTAGGAAAAAGCTTTGAGAACTTGAGGGAAAGAAATGAAAAAACTGCTATAAACTGTTATTACTCTAGCTTCACTTTTTAAAAAAGCCATTTACAATGTGTTCCTTCCTTACTAACCTCTGTTTTCTTGTTGTTTATGTGTTTGACAACCGTAATGACTATAGCTGTAAATTGTCAAAAATAGGCTATAAATATCTACAGACTGTAAAGGCAGTTTAAGTGTCTTTTTACTGTTACTCTATTACAAGGATTAGAATTGCCATAGATGCATTTGGAAAAAAACTCCACAGGCACATGAAGAGGAACCATTCATTCAAACAGAAATAAACGGGAAGGCTGAAGTAATGGCTTGTGTACTATCTTGTGCTGACAGACAATTATTTTTTTTGTTAATTACTGTTTAAATTATAAACAAAGGGAACTGAAATATTGCTGCAAACCTTATTATTCTATTCAATTGCCTCAGTCTCTTAATAGGTAACTCTTGTTTTCCTAGGCCAGATGGTTAAAAATTCAGGCACTAGAGAGAAATCCAGACAGATTTAATTTATCAAAACTCCCAGAATTGCTCTCTGAGCATGGCTTTGGAACCTTGGCTGTGACATAATATATGTGTGATCCTAAATGTACTTGGGAGTTTAAAGATTTTGTGCCATGCTTCTGGAAAACAAAACAAGCTAGAAGGATTTCAGTCTTCTTATGCTGACTCCATTTTCTAGCACGGCTCAGTTTGGAGGGCTGCTTATAGCCTTTTTATTATTAATGATGTGGCGGAGACTTACATCCATCAGTGCAGCATTGATGTAGTTACTGCTTTCCCCATCTATCGTGATGAGGAAAGGCAGGCATCTGTCTGGAGGCAGCACATCCATGCAGCGATTCTTTTCGTGGTTTCGCGGCAAAAGCGCGATGCTGCAGTCTTCCACGCGCAGCGTCGGAGTCACCATATTTAATGTCTTTCAAAGAGAGTAAACAATGCAACAGAAAAATTAACACAGCAGTGAAAGGAACCCAAAATATTTAAGAATAGATCAGCTCAGCATTCAGTTTCAGTGGGAATCAATATGCAGAGAGATGAAAACACATCACAGTCAGCAGGGTTTGGAAGCAGAGAAATCCTGGAAGCATACAATTATGAAAAATAACCTCAAAGACAGCTGCAGAGTAGCCTGCCTTCTGGAGAAAGGACAACAGAAGGAATTGACATACTTCTCTTGAGCAAAAAGAATACTTTACTACTACCCCACTGCATTATTTTATGATTCAGCATAACTCAGTCGAGGTGAGTGACATGTTATTTTTCCCTTTTTTGCAGCCTTTCCCTCCTAGACCTGTTACAAAATTCATATGGCTATAAACACTTAAGCAGAAGTCTTTAGTATAGCTGAACTCTACAGCTTCTAGGCAATGCTAGCCACTACTTACCCTAAATTCCTCTTTGATCTGGCTTGAGTTTGTTTGAGGATCCAGTTTATTCATTTCATAGTAAGCAGACCTAACTTGAGAAGCTGGAATAGATGTGTCTCCACAAAGACAGGCTTCCAGGATAGCATCATGAATGAATACATACTGTTCCTGGTAAAGCAATTAAAATATATAGTTACTGACAAGGAGTGCATAGACCATCAGTATTTTGGTAAATAAAACATAACAACTAATATGGTTGTTACTTCTCTCTTCAGTTTACCAGCACTGAAGCAAGACCAGATGGAACAACCACAGTTTAAAAAACTTTATCCCACTCATTTAGAAATTAATATAGAAAGATTGGCTTAAATGAACTATAAGTAGTTAAGGAAGTGCAGTAACACTCCGTAATAAAACTCAGAATGTTTCTGGTTTCCTCATTTCTCTCGGCAGTTCTGTAGGTGCTATCACGAAACTAAGCCTCAACAAGATGTACTCCTGAATGAATCCTTCCCAGAGAGGAAACATTCCCGATTTTCCTTATTTTTTAAGAAACATTGTGAACCTTCAGTGCACCATAACCATGCACTTGTTTCGGCAGGGGTTCTTCAGGTTTGTGGGGGAATTATTTTCTGCATGTGACTGAGTAAACTACTTTCTGGAGGTTGCCAACTAAAAAGCTCTATCTTTATGGGCTAGAAGAGTATTTTTTCTTGCAAAGCAGTATTCCACTAAATGAGCAATACCTCAGTCTGCACCATGTTAACTCTCCGGGATCGAAGCTCTCTCACACAATTGTAAATGTCTACAACACCTTCTCGTTCTGCCATATCTAGCATGATGTCAATGACAATGAAGCATCCAGTTCTGCCAGCGCCAGCACTAAAGAAGAAGAAGAGCACAGTTAACGTGCAGCAGTGTATTGGAAATGTAAAAGGCGTAAGGGTTCATCTCACAGGTACTTGATCAATTGGATGATTACTGAAATTGAGCCGGGAATTTGCAGGACTTCAGACTCAATTTTTTTTACTCTCATTTATATATTGTACATATATTTGTTATATATGTACATTATATATGTATTCTTGTTTACAGTTATTGTGAGTAGAGCTCAAGTGGCTTCAGCAACGTGTGTGGGGAGAAGCAAGGAGAAGCAAATTTTAGTTTGCAAGTTTAGTGCAAACCACAACAGAGAGATTTCTTTTTTACCTACCTGCAGTGAACAACCAGAGGGCCAGCGTTTGGCGGACTCTTGGATTTGACCTGCCGTACAAATCCCAGCAGGCCCGTGGCATGGTACGGGACACCATGGTCTGGCCAGCCCGTGAAGTGGAACTGACGTATTTCCCGAATCTCATGAGCACCTCTCTGTTGAAAAGGCAAGGGTTGAAATCTTCAAAAGCCTGAGCCTTGCTGAAAAGCATCCACCCCCTACCAACACAATCTTTACAGACTGCTGGAAAGCTTCCTCATAGCAGGAGAGCAAGTCCAAAGGTTAGGTATCAACTGGTTTCAAAGCCTTTCAACAAAATTAAGTAAGCAACCACTAGACTGGTCAGAAACTTTTAGCAACAAGAGAAATGCTCATCTCTATATTTAAGTACTAGGCTGCTTTGCAAACTGTGGCCTTAAGGTGCATGCCATGATCACAGAACAGGTCAGCAGCAAGGCTGAACACAGAGCACAGATGACTTTTTTATTCCCTGCTCTCCACAGGGGTTTTGCTGCTGACTTCAGGGAACTACAGCTTCAGCATAATTTTCCTTATCATTTGTCTCCTTCATTGGTCTGGAAGAAAAAGATGACTAATAAGAAACCTTTTTGCACCCTCAATCATAGGGGCTGTGTTTGTAGCCTTCCAAATGCTCATCCTTCAGGTGATTTGCCAGAGTCTACAAGGACATGGATATGGTGAGACAGGTATGAATGAGAAACTGATTGTGTAAGTAATTTCCCATGCGACTTTGGGGAGCAGTCTGGATATTAGAAGTGTGTATGCTAAGTTTTATTTTCTTACTGCTTGTGTTTTCCCTTCCCCCTCTAAAAATGCAGCTGCCAGTATTTTAGTCTCCTTAGAAATCCACAGACTGGAGGCCGTCATACATAGTTCATAAACAAACAGCAAAATTATGGCATATCATGTCTAGGCTGGACTAAATGTCACCAATATTAATAACTTGTAGTTTACAGCTTTTCTTTTTAAAGATGTATTTCCTGTCTTGAGCTGGTTTGCATATAAAAGGTTTTGTTCTCTTTGAATAATAAGTAATATAAGCTTCCTGATTTATTGCTATTATGCATTAGTCTGGGATTTTCAGCAATGGAGAACTTTTGGACATGCCAGTGCTACAGGACTAGAGAGGACTTAGTGTATGTTGTAGTCTGATACTCTGACAGCTCAGGCTGGGGGTCTGTGGAGACAAGGCAGCTGCTCATAGGAATAGGAATATTTCATTTCCCCTGGAAATTGACACGAAAAGGCAGGCAAGGCAGAGGATTAAGAGCATATGAGACAGTGGTGTGGACTGAGATCACACCCTTGCAACAGAAATGACCTTATATCCTAAAAACCAATTTTAAAGCATATTGAAATCCAGGAACAGACAAAACAATTTGCATTTTAGGACAGTCTAGCAAACACATTTGAATACAAATTGGTCCCTGCTCTCTGGGGATTTTAGAGTGTGTTAACACATCTCTTTGCTACTGTAAGCAAGGCCTTCAACTCTGTAGATAGCTCTGCTTAGTGGAGATAGTGTCTCAAAGACTTTCATATTGTTTGCAACAACTGCCCATGACCCTCCAAGAAACAAAGATCTCACAGAAGAAAGCAGTGCCACGACTACATAAGCTGAGGATCGAAGAGAGTATCCCATACAAATTCTTCATGCCGTATGCAGCCGAGATTTTCAAACAATTTACAAAAAACAAACTGCCCCTTCAAAACAATGTGCCTGTCTGCTACACAGATCAGGTTATGTCCTGTACCTTAGCCGGGAAAAGGCTGTCCGTCAGGCTGACAGCATTTTTGTCTGTCATTGTTAACAGCTACTTAGGAAAGGTTTTGCATATAGGATACTTTCATAATGAGTTTTCTTACTATATCTACAAAAGAATGATTTTTATATCTAGCCTTCCTGCTGGTTTCTAAACCCAAAATAGCACACAACTGCATGAATCATAAAAGCATATGCTCAGCTGGGAAAGGCTGTATTTTTTACTTTTTCTTTCAGCTGAAACAAACAGAAAATGGTGTACACTGCTAAACCCTAGGATGTTAAAAAATGCTACAAAAACTTACACTGCTGCTGTATGTTACTATTCATGTATGACTTACTCATCTGAGTTAACTGTTTTGCTGTAAAGAAACTGCTCCAAAGGAACTGCTTATTCACACAATGCAAAGCGTATCTAGGAAATGGTCTTCAAAATCCAATTGCACTTTTGGGTTCAATTTTCTCAGTGTTATCCTCCTACCACTCAATATCCATTAAAAAAAAATGAAGTGATCAACTTATCTTCAAACAAATCAACTTCTAAATTGTACTTTAGAAGCAGGTATGAGATGTTCATCAACAAACAGAAAGGACAGTCAGAAGGCACTGGAGGTCTTGGAGAATTTGATTCCTCTGATTTTCTAAACATCTATGAGGTAGCTGAAGGCTGAAATTAGATCTTCCTTACCCCTCCTCCTCATCTCTACCATAATGGACAAGGCCAGTTCTCTTAACTCCACCCTTGCAGTTCGTATGTGCTAAATCTTTAATAATTCTGGATTTCAGATGCTGTCCCCGGAAGTCACCCTGTACTAACACAGGGGGTTAGACCACTTAAGGCACAGAACCCTGCAGTTTTCCTGCTGAATTACTGAAGTTCCTGTTAGCCAAATCTGCAAGTCCTTTGGAACTGAGGCTCCAATGTTAAGTGTTCCAATATCAACTTTCATTCAGCATTATCTGCATGTTTGGTTAGAGTGCTCTCTCCTCATCATGCACCTCAACTTAGAGAAGGTGAAAAGTATCAGTCCCAGTACATCAAAAATATAAACTCGAGAGAAATATGGTGAAAGAGATGTACAGACTTGACGTTCCAGTACCACTGGAGGAGTTAAAATATATGGAAAATAGAGTAAAAACAAATGTACTTTACTCAAACTACACTGACACTGCTTTTAGAGGCTTACTGAAAAACTACCAACTATTAAAAAGCAGTGTCTAAATGAAATCTTTTCAGATGGAGATTTTTTAGAGAAATAAAATGTTTAGTGCCTTTTATCTCTATCTGTTCTAATGCACTTATTCAAGACAGTTTCGTTATGTTCAACTGTAAAATCCTCTAGGTCTTTTCTTCAGTGCCAGTTAAGAAGCGAAAAGCTAACATCAAAGCATGAGCTTAAAATCTGCAGAATAGAAATCAACCAGTGCTTCATCTACTTCAAAGTGGAGCCAATGTTTCTCATATGTTTATTAAAAATACCTAAATGCAAGGAAACAACAGGCTTGAGTGAATTCAATATACAATATGTATAGTGGTAAACATGATACAATATTTCAGTTCATTCAAACCACGTAATTCTATTATCATCACCCTCAGGTTTCTGTACTGATGCATATTTAAGTGTTAGACTGAAGAATAAAACAAGAAAAAACTCTAATTCCTTTGTTACTCTGGACGTATGTACAGAGATCCTGCGGGGCCATCTTTTTGGCAGTTTCAGGTACATGATTCTTTGATGCTAAATATTATGTTCTTCAAACCCATAAATGAATACTAGTTCATCATTAGAGAGAACCAATAAATCACAGGTACTGCAACTAAATCAAAAGAAGCTTTCTAAGCTAATTAGTTGAAAATCTACTCACAGTGAGGGAACAATATTTCATCGTGCCATTAGGAATACTTAGTCTTCCAAAGAGGCCCTTTCCTTGGCATTCCACAACTCAAATGAGTCCTGATACATACAGTTAAAACATTTCTGGCCTTTAACGAAGTCTGAATGAAACTGCTGAATTGACACAAAATGCATGGTACACTTCACCATTGACCAACCCTGCCTGTTCTCACCTTCAGTAGGTACCTTATTTGTTATTTTTATGTTTTCCATATATTGCAAGCTGTTTGGGGGAGCTACGAGTTCTACAAGCTACAAAGCATCAAACAAATGTGTGGCATTATTCTAACAAACAGTAATACAACACACTGATTGGAACTCTCCACGTAAAGTCAGACTCCACATGAAAAGGGAAGTTGCCTTGAGAAGAACGGTAGTTTGTTAGAGCTATCTCTCTGCAGACCAGGCACACCCTGGCGCAACAGATAACAGTATTCTCTACCACAGACTTCTGAATAATGTTGCATGCAGCCTCTGGTACAGACAGAAAATGATTGTGGGGAACATAAGATGGGAAAGCAGCACAAATGTGTTTTTCAATTGATTGCTGGGAGGGAGGCTTTGATTTCTCCTAGGCAAGGAACATCACTTTTTCCAACTCAGGCAGGGGCCAACAGTGATGAAAAGCACAGAAAAGTGGCTGCATTTAAAGAAAAACACAGATTACCATAAGAGGGCGGTAGTCGTTTACCCAAAAATCCCTACAAACCCAGGATGTCAGTCAAAAGATTTAACTTTCCCTTGATGAATCTGTATGGAAGTGGCAGATACCTCTGTATTTAAGAAAACTGAATTTGGAAACTTACCTTTTCTACAGCAAATGTTCGAATCACATATTCAGCCAGGAGCTCTGTTTCTATTAGGGTAACTTTAATGTCTTTATATATCTCTGTATCATCTGGCCAGTATTTGCAGCATTTGACCTTTAAAAAATACAAAAGAAATTAAGGTTCATTTATTTTAGAAGGTTCATACAGAATCCATTTTGCATTCTGTGCAATGATTTCTGATTTAAAAGGCAGTCATGCACAAAATGGTCACATTTTCTCCACATGGAAATGTTTAATGTTTGGGGGACATTACCTCTTCTCTTTTTAAGACAGCTTTCAGAGTTGCAGGTGAGCTTTGTGTTGTGGTTAGTGAAGTAAGGCCCATTTTTTTGGAGCACAAAGGATATTTATACCTTGCACAGTTCAGTTATGGTAACTGTTCATTTCCTGTGCTTTCTAAAGCAGAGTATGCCCAGAGGGACAAATACCACCAGACGTTTTTTCCCCAACCTCTACTCGTTGATTTGTCTCAAAAATATCTTTCTATCTTCTAAAATAGAAGTGCTTTGCAGACAGGAAGAAGACCTCATTGCAGTTCACAGCTTCCTCATGAAGGGAAGAGGAGGGGCAGGCACTGATCTCTTCTCTGTGGTGACCAGTGACAGGACCCAAGGGAATGGCCTGAAGTTGTGTCAGGGGGGGTTTAGGTTGGGTATCAGGAAAAGGTTCTTCACTGAGGGGGAGGTTGGGCACTGGAACAGGCTCCCCAGGGAAGTGGTCACAGCACCAACCTGAGAGTTCAAGCAGTGTTTGGACAATGTTTCAGGCACATGGTGTGACTCTTTGGGATGGTGCTGTGCAGGGCCAGGAGCTGGACTTCGATGATCCTTGTGGATTCCTTCTAACTCAAGATATTTATTGTAGGATTCTCTATTTTTAGAAAACCACCTGTTTTCCCAGATTAGCTTTCCAAAGGAACTGATGGGAGGTCAAATAGCAAAACTCAATGCTTGAAGTCAAGAGCAGAGTTTTATGCCCAGGCTTTAACTATTCTAACTCTATACAGCTTAACTACTAATTCACTAGATAACTCCAAACATTACGGGTAGGATTCATCTCACTCAGCTCAACTTAAACTGCTATTTTTTAAAAGTGGATGATTTGAGGACTGTGTATGATGATGCAGATAGCTGACAGACTTAAGAATTTTCTCCTCCTTCCCATTTGTGTGGACAAAGTGGTGGGCTGGGAAGCTAACACATTACTTATATCTCTCTCTTACTCTGCTTTATCATGGTAATAGCTATGCTATCACCACTGCATCTGGCCACCATCCAGTAGTGCAGTACGTGCTAGGAGTGGCATCTGTTATACATCTGCTGCATGGAACAGTTTCTCTCTTTCTCTTATCAAAGGGAAAATTTAAAATGGATCTTTTATTACACATAAATTTAGTTTACCTAAATATGCACTTACATGAGTCAGGTAAAAAATTCAAGCACTTTAAATATTCAGTGGAAAACTGATAGAAAAAAAAATTAAACTTCACAACTGACAAGAGTATTTCTCAAACCCATTTTCATGCAAAACTACTTGGATTACTACCATGGATTACTATCATGTCTAATAATCAAATGATTTATTTATACAAACTCCAGGTTCAGTATATAAAAGATTACACAGAGAGTCAAACCCTCTACTGTCAAGAAGAAGAAAATACTTTCCTAAGCATTTGTTTCCAGGATGTAGCTGATAACTGTGTACAACCTCTCTTTACTGTCTGGATAGATGGGAGGTCTTGCCCCATCACAGTAGTGACACTGGCTGATAAAATAAAAAGTTTGTCCATGCAGGGTCAGTAGTTCTTGCTCTTTTTCTGACTCATTAGCAGGATAAAATTAAAATCTGAGTAGAACTGAGTTGAAGGGCTGGAAAAAACCAGGCCCATATCAGGATCCTCTTCAGAGAAAAAGAGTAGCCTGGTCAGAAGTCCTGGATCCCAGCCACAAAATTATACAAGCATCCTAACAGCTTGTTCCTGCTTACACAGCTGATGGAAGGCTCCTAGAGCAGAGCTAAAGTTCAGGTAGCTTTATAAGCAGGTTTTTATTTATTTTTCTGTGCTTGTCTTCAGACCTAGTAACTGCATTAGTATTGGCTAAAAGATTTTTTTTGGTCTTCACATTTCATCTGGTATTAAGGGTGGTTTCAGGATGACTGGCAACACCAGAGTTCCCTTCCATGGCGAGAGGCTTGGAGCTGGGACCCTGGACAGTGCTCAGCACTCCTGGAACAGGGCAAGGGTAGCAAGACTGCTCCCCCCACCATGCTCAAGAGCAAGCAAGCTGACAGGGTGCCAAAGGGGAGGAGAAGGTTTCCACCAGCCAAGGACCAGGCTGAGGGCCATTCCCAGGATGCCTAAACAACAGGATCTCTGACAAATGGGTATTCATCTCTAAAGTGAATCTATTCACTGTAAGCAATGAGCAAACATTTCAAAGGCATTAAACATTGCTGCAAGCAGTTTAGTAGCTACTGCTATCTATTGTTGTATCTACTTGGTATTTATTCAGATCTTCCTCGGATATATTTCCAAAACTCCTCTCATGGAAGCTAAGTAAAAAACAGTGAATGCTCATTGTTTTGTCTGTGTTGTTAAAATAATCCAGAAAATTCACGTTTTTCAAATCCCTCAGGTCAGCAAACTGACCCTTTTATAGTCATTGCCAGAAAATCTTTGAAACAGGGTTTTCCTACCTATGGCTAAGATGATTTTTTGACTCTTCATGAAGAGCAAGACAATTCACACTGCCTCTGGGCTGGAGCAACACACCGACAAGCCCTTCTCTGGAGCTGATTCCCTTTTCCTGCCTGTTCACGTATCTGTTCCATAGGTGGAACTTGAACCACACAGAGAAGGCCAATGCACGTAGGAAGGGAGCAGCTGCAGCAGTGATCCCAGGCACAGCACTGCTCATCAGCACGTCTCTTTGTTGCTAACTTTAGCCTTGTTTCTTTCTGATGGGCGCCTGCCATCCTTGAAACAGCTCTAGTTTAGCAAAGTAAACAATCGGGGGGAAAAAAAGCAACGCTGGCTGAATTAAACTGCTCTTTCCTTGAAGGAAAACATGCCTGTTTCTAACTTGGTAAGTCCAGACAGTCGGGATTATGGCTAAGAACTAGAGACAATTCAGAAAGACCAATTTAGAGGAGGACAGTCCCTGTGTTCTTATGCCTCAGCTGCTGGATTTGGTTCCATTCTTTTTTAAACCTTATTTAAGATGATACAGTGGAATAATTAGGGAAGCACTGGGAGATGTTGCACAGAAGTTATAGCCTTTTGTGCCTCGTGCAGCTTGGGCCCTTCGGGGATTTCTTACTCTGCTGCACAGGGGATTTTGGGCCTGGAGCAGACTGGAGCTGAGCAGAAGGATCCATGACAACACAATTTCCTGAAAACTCTCCCAAGTGGAATAGGGGCTGTAAAAGCCATGGGAACCATGCCAGAATTGCAGTCAGAGCCACAGACCAACTGATGATTCGCTCACTAGCAGGGGAAAAAAAACCCAAACCCAACTTTATTTTAATTCAGGCTTTTCCCCTACTTTTGGCTCTTGTTCTGCAATGCTCTGCATGTGCTGAGCTCTGGACCTGAGAACTCCATGGACTCCTGGTGAACCAAAAGTTAATTAAATGCTTAAAGATCCATCTCCCATCTCCTCTAGGACTATCCAAATAAATGCAAAGGTGTCTTAAAGACAGAAGTAGATTAACTAGTGGAAATCAAAATCACATTTATAAATGCTTATTGGATCAGGGCCTTTATTTGTACAAGACAAGACAATTGCAACAAAATAGAACATGGTTTTACTCATTAAATATGAGAAACACTGCTGGTAGCATATGCTCGTTTTTTCTTTTTAGCACAGCTTTAGCTACCATAACTTGATGAATCTCTTTTCCATTTTATAAACATTTGGTACATATTTTACAAAAAAAGCCTTACTAACAGAAGGTTTAACTAAATAATTGATACATGATTCCAGAACTGAATATTAAATGCACTAGACTTTTTTTTTCCACACAGTTGCTACCATAACAGTAAATATCGTCCTCAAAGCAGAAAACATAATTTTGAAATCTCATCTGAGCAGAATTATAATTGAGAGTTTGTTCACATACACCCCACATTTATATCCTACCAACATGCCAAAAAATACAGATGTTCATCAGAAGATGAGATAAAAGGATGATTGCCAGAGACATAATGAAAATGCTCTGGTTTAATCTATTCATCCCAAGGTACACTGTCCAATTGTTTCACACATGTTTATTTTACTAATAATTTTAGAAATTTGGAGAAGAGAATTATCTATTTCCACCCTCTGGTTCCATCCCCCAGTAAAATAGTTTAATGTGTGAAACTTAGAATTAAAAACGAAGGTGGAAAGTTGTTGTTGCTAGTTCTAAATGTAACAAATAATGTAGGCTGTGGATGGCTAATGAACACAAATTGTGACTTCCAAAGCTGTATATTTAGCCATTTGGCAATGTGACACATATAGCTAAAGGCAGTAGAAAAGTCAGGGCAGTAATTCATTTACCTAGAATTTTGGAATAGGAGTAATATTACAGACTTAGTATGTGAGCTAGCTGTGAAATACACTTTGTAGTCCATACAGAACAGTTTAAATAACACTGATTATTCAAAGTTTCCAATTTCCTTTGATTGTGAAATATTCTTAGCAAGAGGGTGATATAACTGACTATGCCCTGCATGGATTGTCATTAGTGAAGAGCAGTATTATAAATTCTAATTTAAAATTAATCCTGAACTAAGTAATGATGGTAAGTCAGACATAAATTTTGAAGTGAAACCTCTATGCTATAAAATGAAACAGCCAACCAGGCTCACTGGTAAAATTTTTAACAGCTTTTACAGATGTAGCTTGGATAACATCATATACTTTTATTTGGCTGACCTGAAGTAAAAGAACATCCAATAATTGAAAGTCTTTTTATTTAAATACTTTTCAAACAAAAATGTATTATGATATAAGAACATTTTATATGTTATAAAACAACCTTTGACAGAAGATAAAACCCAGTCTTCCTTTTTTTCATTTTCTTTTGTTTGCTTTTGAGCAAGCCTGTTATTAGCTTTATACCTCATCTTACAGTTTTCTAAAAGAGGTGTGGAAGACTACGGAGAAATACAATATTTGAGATACTGTTTGGCACCATCAGATGAATGGGTCTCTGAGAAGTCAGCCAGAAGTCTCTATGTTGTTCACAGCTGCCAGGGTGGGGAGAGATGCCTCCATGAATTATACTAGCTCAGTCAAACTTCCTTCAGGCACGACTCAGAGCTGACAGAGTTCTCCACCTTCTGCTACCCTAAGCTGCCCCAACAGTGCAGCCCTAAATTGCCTGGTGGGTGCACTCTCATTCAGCTCCTGCCCAGAAGAGCTGGCTTTCTGGACACGTCCAGCAGCAGCCAAAAACTAATGCTTTTCACCTGACAAAATGATTCCCTTTGTCCTTAAGACCCAGGTATTCTGTTAGCATGCCACCAGCCTGGCAGACTGGTTAGATGAAATTAAGATGGCAGGCCAAAGCCATGGTATGGCCTTCCTTTGACCATAAAGAAGATTTGGTCTAGAAGAGTTGCTTTAGGGTAAGGCAACCCAAGGTAAAGCTGTTCCCGTGCTCCTGCCTCCATTGTTAATACCAACAGAGGAATGAGGATTGTCTCTGTTTCATTGCTCATATTTAGGCAATTTCGTGCACCTCAGTACAGCCCTGGAGGAGGAAAGGCTGAGCACAGAACATATGAGAAAGGTGGTCTCAGGCCAAGATGAAGGATGGTTACAGGATTAGGTGGAGCTCCTCTAAGTCTGTCTTAATTCCTGACACACATGTGAAATCATGGGTCTATTTCTCAGATCCTGTGCTCCAAGGACCTGATGTGCCTGAGCCAGCAGCACAGCCTGTGCTCTGAACCATGGTTCCATTCCAAGAGAAAAATCATGCCATTAGCTGGGTACAGGATACCACCTAGTTAGTGGATTGCCTTCTGGCTCTAAAACATGACCATCTGATGTTAGCTTAGACAGCTCTACATGTTATTCTACTGGGTAAAGTAAAACCGTGCCTCCAGGATACTTCTCCCTTCACAGAGAGGCTGAGAGATAATTTCAAGAGACTGCTGAGGTGAGGAGACTTGCAGTTATGAAGCCATCTTCCCAGCCCTGACATTTGAAGTAAGAACCTGAAGCTCTCCCTCTTTGCAAACTGCACCTAAAGTTGCATCCTACTGAAGTGGTGGCACTTCAGTCAGTCCAACAAAGGGGTCAGTGCATTTGTGTATCCTTAAACCTCTTTTGTTCGTTTCTCAAAGTGAATTATCTCAATTGGATTAGTAAGCATTAAGATATTAATCTGTGTTGATTAACATTTTTTGAAACATATCTTTTACTGCAGATGAGAATACAACAAAACACTGAGAGCTGATCCCATGTCTGCTCTGAGTGACATGGGACAGTGCTGAATGCCTGTAGCTTGATGTTCTGTTTCATGATGCTAACATTGCTCATCTGGGCACATCTTCTTTAAATAATTGCAAAGAGCCCTTCCTTCTCTTTCCTGAAGAACAACAGACAAATTTTTCCCTAAGGGCTCCTCCCCTACTATGTATAATGCAGTAATGTAAACTTGTTATTTCTGGTTAAAAATCCAGAAATATGAAATCTATTTTGATGACTAGAAGGGTTCACTGACTTGAAAGATTAAGAATAGTTTTAAGTTTTGATTGGTTTTCTGTTTTTCTCATTGATATTCTGTAGAAGTATAAACTGTACTCTATCTAATAACAGATATTGGAATACAGTGAAACCAAAAGCACAACAACAGAATATAATCCTTTTGCTTATGTATCATAAGCACAAGTTCCATTTTTTGAGGGTAAACATGATTAGGAAAAATATTTTTTGTGGATGGGGAAGGACACTGTTTATATAGTTAAGAGGTTGAGACTAGAATTACCTTTCCCCTCTTATTTATAAAATGTGGTTTCTTTCTTTCAGTAGAAAAGTTAAAATGAAACCTTAGTCACCAGTATGCATACAAACTCTTTGGCACACCTCCTATGGAGCATTAGCACCAGTATCCTGAATTAATTCCAGTGTAGGTAATTTGGCTTATTACATTTAGAGGCAGTTTCAATTAGACAGAGTGTTCTTCCATTTATACTAAATACAAATGTGCTGTTTGTGAGACGTGCTGAAGAGTCACTGTGTTTCATCTCTGCAAGATCACAGTATTGGGTGATCTGAATCTTAAATACAATTTATCTTTGTTTATTAGAAGGTTCTTCTGCATGGAAGATTCTCAAAACTTGTAAAATGTATAAGTACAAACTTCATAATAGCTTTGTGATAAAAAATTCCATTTTCATTCTAAGTGTAGGTGGTAAGTCCACTGGAAGTTTCACATAGATTTTATGTTGCTGAAATTTCACATGAAGTTTTTGGTTTTTTTTCTTTCAATCAGTTTTCATGTCTTTGGACAGGGTTTTATTTAGCACTGTCTTGGGGTGAATTTATTATAATACTGTATTCCTCTATTGTCTGCTTTATGCCCAGAAAGGGGTCCCATAGCTTTAAGCTGGGTCCAGCAGACGGGGGAGAGAAGCTGGGGGGGAAATTCCTCGGTGCGGTGTGAGCTCACCTCCTCTGTGTTGCTTGGCTCTGCTTGCAGAGTGAAGAGAGTACATTCTTTGCTTTTAGCTACCTCCTTTTTTTACTAGCTGAGGCAAGAATTTTCTCTGGGACTACAACAGCATTTCTCCAGTGACTTCTGTGGCTTCTCCTGGGACTGTTCGGCTTAGCTGTGATCCGAGAACCAGATCATCAGGCACTGCGGACCAGTGGTGACCCCACATCCTGGCCTTGGACCTCGGGAGACAGCTACTGACAGAACTCTAAATCCACCAGCTTTCTCAGCATCAAGGAGGTTTAATATCTTAACAGTTATTCATTTTTTTTTCCTGTGCCCTGCGGGCACTTTGTTTGTTAAACAAATAGTTTTTTTCACTTTCATCCAAGAAATTCCTTTCTTATCAGCTGGGGAGGGAGTGCCGAAACCTGTCTTCTGGGGAGGAGATGTTCATTCCGGAGGGTTTTCCTCCTAAACTTGTCTCAAACCAAGGCAAGTAGTTTTTCTTGGATGTCTAATCTCTGGCAATAACCCAAATTATCATCAGGTAGATCTGAAGAAGATCTGGTTCATCATAAAGACTTTTGGGTTTCATTTGTTAAGGAAACATATTTGAATCTATTTAAGAAATAGCTCTTGAATGCTGACCAATGCTGCATATCCAGAGAACCCAAAGACACGAACATATGACTGCTTAGGGCTGTGCCCATACAGGCTTTCCTAGGAAGGACAACCCTTTTCTGACACCATCTATCTTCTAACAGGTAGTGCTTTTTAGCAAGCCAGCATCAAGGAGATATTCCCTCTGTCAGAAGACCATTGTATGGATCTCCTCTCTGTCACGTGGAACCCAATACTCTGTTAAGCATGAAAAATCGGAGTCATCCCCATTTCTGCAGAGAAGTGCCACATACATAACATGCCAACCACAGGTCCAGGAAAACAAGCCAAGGAAAAGCTAAACCACCACTGTATTCTTTCTTTTCCCCTATGCAAATACATACAATTCCGGCTCCTGGGAAGGAAATGTCACCTAGGAAGAGTGTGAAATGACTACCAGGAAAGCACAGCACTCCTGAGGGATAAGATGGCAGGGAGAGGCTGTTTGGGTAGCACAAAGGTGTGGGCGCAGGCATAGGAGCTATTTACCCGTTTGCGTTTGACCTTCATTCCTGTTTATGTCACATCCATTCTGTTGTAGTCAACCTTGCTTCCTTTCACAAAAAGGGTCTTTTGTGTGCTTATTAACACTATTAGCACTGGCTGTTTTCTAATTCCAGATAATAATTGAGAAACTCTAATTACTGTAATTACCATGCTCCTGGGGTGAGGTTTTATTTTTTATAATTATTTATAGTGATTTTGTTTGTGAATACTTTATTATATTAAAAGCACAACAGACAATAGTAAGTCCTCGCAGTGCATTTATTTATCAACCACCTCCACTGAATTTCATCAGTGCATTTCACCATTTATTAGTCAGATATTAGTAAATTTCTTCTGCCTCAAGCAAGTGGGAGAGAAAGCGACTACTGACAAATGACAAATAATGTGACACGCCAAGTTTGATTCTACCAACTGAGTATTACTACCAACCCAACAAGAACAAAGATGGAGGTGACAGCTAGATGGCACAATTGAATATATTCTAAATCCTCCCACAATGCTTCCTCAAGGAAGACAGAAATCTTTCAACGTGTGCAAACACTGAAACAAGTCAAGAACAACCTGAGACTTTGGCCAGTACACCTCGATCCCGTTCCCATTGCTTTTCTGTCTTTTGGAGTTTGCCCTCCAGAGCAGTCTCTTGGTTAAGTAAGCAAGATAGTCTTCTGTGTCTATTTTATGATCACCCCTGGTGATCATAACATCATCACATTGCTGGATAAAAATTTTTGTTTCTTATAGAATAATCCACCAGATTAAGCTAAGTGTCTCAGGTAAAGATGCTCCCTGAAATTACACTATCTCAGTTGCTCTACCGCTTACAGACATGGGCATGGAGGCCTCCTGCATTAATGTAATCCAAAATACATTACTTTGAAACAGCTTGTTGTCGCACTGATATAATTATATAAGTCGTAATTCTCAGTTATGCTTTTTATCCATTAGCGTGTGGCTTGGAAAATTCTGATTCTTGGACCATAACCATTAATTACTCGTCATTTTCTTTTTGTGAATTTTATTGTGAGTGAAAAGTTGTTGATCCCAGCATGAAGAAGACAGAGACCTTTTTTCAAGTTTGTTTCAAGGGCTGCTTATTTGTTTAGGGTTTTTCTGGTAAAAGTTGTTATGCCAACCTAGGCCAACCTTAACTAAGCACCACTTCATCATCCTTTATCAAAGAACTATTAATGCAACTCAGCAATGCTTTTTCTAAATGACTGTGAGACCTCATTTAGATTTTTAATAAACAGTCACATTCTAATGAGGTCTTCATAAAACTGACTAAATATGTTTAGAAATCATTAGCTTAAATTATCAGTACAAAAGTCTCCTTAGGGAGCCCTGCAGATTTTGTGATAAGACTTCTGGCAGATGGAATAGCGTAACAGCCCAAGCTAGTTCTGAATTTCCACACAACCAGTGTAAATGTGAGTGACTGGGTAACGGGCTACTAGATAAAGAGCTAAATGTCCCTCAGGTGGGTTCATTAAAGAGAGAAAACAATCAAAACACATTTCGGTGCCATTTAAATGCCAGGTGCACAGCAGTCTGCAGGTGCCAGAAACACTGACAAGGGTCCCTTGCTGGAACACACAGGAGCTTAAAGGGATGCGAGGTTCTGACAAGTGTGCCTCAGATAATGACAGATATTGGCAGATGTACCCGGACCCTGCTGGAGGGTAATGCGGGGACTGAGTCATTTGCAGCAGGTGCCTGCATTAGGGACAGCCTCATGGCGATTCCTCCAGCAGCAATTAAAACAGTCCTGATGCATAATGCTCCAGGGCACGAAGCAAGTTCCTAGCACTGATTTAATGACTATCCAGCCAGTCCTGGTAAACAAATACACATACGCCCCCTCAATGAGTAATTCATGAAGGCCGTACACTGTGTGGCAAACGTTAAATTTTGAAAATTCCTCTTTACTGAAAATGCAAAAGAATTTTCCTCCCCGACTTACAATGGGTCAACATGGTTAAAAAATAAAAATAATAAACCCATGTAAATATTATAGCAGTGATAGCAATTGAAATAGAAAACCTCAAGTTTGGGAAGGTTATAACGTTTGCCCGACTGGAATGCTACCAAAAGGTCCATTAAAATCATTACTACTCAAGGTGGCACAGAGGTTGTGTTAGGGGTTGCAGGACAGATGGTGTGTTTGTAATTTACCTCCTTGTTGCTGATGATTCCAGCCCTGGGAGTGGCACAAAAATACCAATGGAGAAGTGACTGCATTGTTCTGTGGCTCATAAGATTTTATTTTCATTAAAAGCTCATTTCAATTTCTGCTCTCTGATCTCACCTATGCTGGCCTCCAGAGAAAGTGAGAACAAAGTCATTTCTACTACTGCCAGAAACAACAAAGCTGCAGATCTGTATCCCACTAGGACTCTCGCACCCTGAAGAAATCTCCATGGTGGTACGAACCATTACTTGCTGCTGTGGGAATGTGCTGTGCACCTAAATGCTGTGAGCGGAGGCTGCCAACACTGGCACCAAGACTGGTGTCTCCCTTGCTGACATCCGACAGCTCACTCTAATTGGCGCTTCCAAATACTGACTTTGGGAAAACAGTATGTGGTTTCATGCAGAATGCTGTTTTTGCTCTCAGGCTTGTTTATTCATAGCCTGAAAACATCCCTTTTAAAGTTGTTCCGTTGGGTACTTATGAATGTGTATAAAGCTTTAACAAAGAGGTTTGCTCGAGAGCTCCCTATTCTTACAAACCCATCCGTTTTGAATTGATACGTGACCATCCAGCTATTTCTACCTTCTTCCTCACTCAAGGGACTGCATTTTTAAAGCAGCCTCCATGATCCCTCTTTGTCTCTGCAATTAGTCGTACATGTGTTCCTGCAGCAGGTGTTAATTGCAGTCACAATCCCCATCTTTTTCACATCTAAAAATAATACTGGCACCTGATCTGTTAGCAGGCTTGAGCACACAGATATCGACATGTTAGGATTTATATTATCAGTTCACAAAGGACATATGGAAGAATAAACTGAGATTGTAAAACTGGACTTGCTAAAAAGGACTTTAACTGACACCACATAAACAGTGCTCTCTCTCTCCTAATGCAAATTCCACAGGGCAGAGGGGATATCAAGACACTCCACCAGCGAGAAATTAAAAACATCTCTTAAAACTGTGCTGCTCAAACCGAGACGCATGCACTTGACTCCTTATTTCAACACTTCGATTTACAATAATTGCAGTAGTTCCCATAAAAGCAGTGGGGTTGTTTTCATACCAAATGAAAGCTATACGCCAAATTCCCAAGCAAATTTTCTTGAAAAAAACATCCCAGATGAGACCTAAGACAGCAGTGCACAGACAAAGCAGTAAATGAAAAGACTCAGTTATTGACAGTTGTGAGAAACAAAGAAAAAGGTTCCATTCAATACTTGTTGAAAACAAAATTAGCCATAAAGACTAGAGTAGGAGGCCTACTTTAGAAGTTATCAAGCAAAGAAAGAGAAGTACACAGTATCAATCGGGTAACTCAAGCTTTCCTTTACTATCCAGCTCCCGAACATAACCTCCTGATCAACGAACAGTGCACAAATGTGTTAATTTTTTCTGTTTTAGTCCAGAAGGCTTACAGGAAGGAAAAGCCAAACAAAGCAGATCAATTTAGACAAATATACCAAAGAAGCAATTTCATAGTTTAACTACTTTTCTCAGACATCTGTTTCAGAATGACTCCCCCTTAGTCTCCCTCAAAAAAAAATAAAAAGATGATTCCATACCTCGTTCTGCAACAAATTCACTTATTTTCTTAAGAGATATAGTATATCTAACATATGTACAAAGACACGATACCTCCCCTCTTTGTCAGTCTTTGTAGACTCTGCTGTACAGAATGCAGCTTCATTCAGTTACTTTTTCATTGTGCTAATGTTATCAAAGCCAAGCATCCAAGGTATGTTTAAAAATAATTGATAACGAACCTCTAAGCACACGCAGTCATACATATTTTATGTGCTATACTTAGTATGTAAGCACCTTGATGGTCTGTTATTTAATTTCAAAAAGCAAACACCCTGGACATCTTTCATCTTTTTAAGTACTAAAATCACTTACCCTTCCCACTTCTACGAGATTAGTAACCATGATTATGCTGGCTGTGTTTTCATGCCATACCATTCTCCAGAAGTCATATATTGTCTCCTGCATTGGTCCTGAAACAATAAATCAAATGAAAGGTTACCATCTGAAAGTCTCATGATTGGAAGCTTGTCTCTGGGGAACTTTGTGAAACCGTGACTATACACATATATTCATATCACTATCATCATATTTTTCATTTAGGGTTGGTCAATTTCTTTCCTGTCATCCTACCTATCTCCATTTAAGTGTTTTTCTCCTGAAATAGTGTTCTGAAAGAAAGTTAGTTCTCCAGCACTTAGGTATTTATCTCCATAATACCCAGAAGTGGAATTATAAAAAATGGATAACATCACTCTTTCTTTTAGCAATTGGATGATAACCTAGGGAAGGTGTATTTGGAATGAAATGAGCCTCAATGGACTATGTGGCCTTTCCTAGTTTCTAATATTTTTCTTAGTACACACTATCCATCAAATTAGCCCAGCTCCTAAATTGTAGTTCCTGAAGTGAGACAGAAGTTATAGTTTTTTTGCTGCAGTATATCACTTTGCAAAACAGTGGGGAAAGCAGCAAAGAAACCTGACGTGCCACAGCAGCGCATCCTCTGCAGTGCTTTCCCCAACAACCTGTGTGCTTCTGCTCGTGAACACACAGTGCTGCCTCCAGCATCAGGCTGAAGCAGGGTACCAGCTCACAGGAAACGCTATAGAAATGTAAACTGTTGAGAAAAAACACATCTCTTTGCGAGTACCTGGTCCTGTCTGTTTGTAGCCTATATGTCTTACCCATGATGCTCAGTGTGCCACCCCAATTTTAAACCAGTGCTTTAAAATCACTGAGCCAGTAAGAGTAAACAATATAAACTATAAGCTTAACACCCATACTGAATCCATTACTAAACTGTCACACTGCAGTAAACAATTAGGGGCTTATTTAGAGGAATGACTTAAATCAGCTAATTGGAGAACAAATGGATAATGTATTGGCCTAAATGTTCCTCTAGCAAAGAAGTCAACACTCTTTAAGCATTACAAAACCATACACTGGCAGATTTGGGCAGTTTGGCACCCATGTTTTGGTTCTTTGAGCTCCATTTGAAAATAAAATCTTCACTCTGAAATCAAGTATTTAGTGGAAAATGTAGTAATGCATTATTACTATATTGTCATGGCAGAGGGCTTGGACCAGATGGTATTTAAAGATCCTTCCATCCCAAACCATTCTGTGACTTTGTGACTCTATGATACTATAGGCAAGCCAAAACCAACTCACGAGGCAAATAACATCACAGTTATGCTATAACTTACTTAAATCTGAAATTTAAGAAAAAGGATGGTAATAGACCAGAACTCTTGAATTTTTAAAAATTTATGTTTATTTACATTTAAAGAAGCTATGCATTCTGCCCCTTATTTTATCTGTCTTTAAAAATGATGTATATATTATGAGTTTCACAGGTTTCCTTATAGCTTTCGTTTCCTTACAGGTTTCCTTGAATTGCTTTTGTTGTTCATGTAACAGGAGAAAAACCATTTAAAACAACAAGAAGATATGACTGTTAGAACACAAGAAATGTCAGAAGGTCCTAAGAATAGAATTAACAGCAGAATCTAAAACGACAGGTTCTGAAATTATTAAATTCAAGCTGATGTTATGGCTGCAAAACTGAACACCTTTCTTTTCTTCTTTTAATTAACAGCACAGAACAGGTGATACTTTTGTGAGATTTCATAGTGAACTACAACATGAGTTTAATCGCTCTCCATCACATGGAAATTTACAGCAAGTATTTTACTTCTACCTAAGTGTCCTGAATATGTAATACAGTCATGGTCCAAGTGTAATTTTGAATGTCATAGTAATATAATTAGTATATATTATAGTAAAAATTTAACTTGTCTCTGTTTTAATATTCTAGGATTCAGTGTTAATTCTTTGGAAATTAAAGTCACAACAGCACTGGAAATGTTTTGTGCCAGCCTCTCCTACTGATATAAGGATGCAGAGTATTCTACTCACTGTATGACAATACTATCTCTGTATAGCTTCTTCCTTCCTCTCAAATCTGAAACAAGTATTTAGCTAAATTACTACTGCTATTATCTTTCAAGGAGCTTAGCTAAAAGTAGGATTAGGGAAACGTGGTGTTCCATAGAGTAGTGCCCTGGAAGAAGACTGCAAGTTCATGATACATTATTAACATTACGCTTGATCAAGGACAAAAAAAGTAACAACACTGTTGCTTCAATAATTCTGGTTTAATGGAGAAAATCTAGATGGCTCCACTGCATTGTCTCCATGGGACTGTGCCATGTTTCAAGAAATTTAATCAGAGTGTATTTTTGGTAATGCTGCAGGAAAGGTAAGAAAAGATCTTCTGTCTACACAGGTCTCACCTGCTTGCAAGAAGCCAGAATCTTTGAGGAACTGAGGGGCGATGTAGCAAGTTTCTTTATGTATTAATTCAGTTTTCTTTCCCACAGATTCACTTGAGATACAAGACAGTTGGGCCCTACATTGAAACAGTAATTTCTTTTTGACAGCTCTGGGATAACCTGCAACAATTTAATCCTGTATTTTTTTTCCTACAGACTGCATAATTTGTGTTGTGATTTAAAGATTCCTACATTTCAAATCCAGAAATCACAAATTACAACTGGGAAGAGATCCTAAACACTAATTTATTCCTGTAGATTTTGAATTTGTCATTCTCGATAAAGAAAAAAAGATAATAAATTATAAGAAAAATAAATCTTTAGAAAAAGTAACGGCTTTTTGCAGGCCAGAGAAGGAGCTGAGCCATGACAAGTCTTTCAAGCTTGATTCCAAGTGTAGTTCTAGAAGAAATGTCCTATTCTGCAGTGCAGAGTACGCTCTTCTCAATCTTACCACCCAGATTAGACAATAATAATTAAAAGTGCTTGACAGGATTTCCTGCCCTCCTTTCATATTCTCACATGCCTTCTTGCTTTTCTGGTCCAGTTCTTACATGGAGCCTCCAAACTTCTTTCACGTTCAGGACACCCAAAGAAAAAACCCACCCCAAAACCTACCTTAAAGTCTCAGAAAGTTATTTTTCTATACCCCATTTTTCTTTTCTTCTTGACATTTAAAAAAGTATTTTCTGACATATGAATAAATTACTACTTGTCTCCAGTGAGAACTGAAAAGCATTAGAGGCTAGGTAGGGTTGTGGGATTTATTGTCCTGAAGAATGGAACAATTTGATTCCTGAGACTCGTGGTAGGGGGAGAAAGAGCCTATAATTGTTCTAAGCATCAACTTAACAGATGTGTGCACAATAGGCAGAAAGGTTATTCTCAGCAGTTGCCCCCTTGCAGGAGGAGAAGGTCTGAAGAGAAGGTACTGTGCTATCCGACAGAGAGCCTGCGGTGCACCCCATTAGCTCCGCAATACAGTACTTGGTATCAAAGATCTCTGCTGTGAAAAAAAAGAGATCAGCAACACACTGCAACCAGAAGATGAAAAGCAAAGGAAAATAAGAAAAAGAAATCAACCCTCCAAACCCCTAGCTAATTAAATGCATTACTGAAAAAACTCAACAGAAACGATTGGCTGTATGTATTACAACCATTGGTTCTATCACCAGCAGTAGTTAGTTGCTGCTCTGGGAACAAAAACATATTAGGAAATGGAACATCACACAGCTTTTAAGAATGGTTTAGACTCTTTAAAGCTGCTTTTATTAACAGAGTTTTCTAGAGCCTCTATTTCTGCTTGCTATTGTGAGACCCACTTCTAACAACTGGTATTGCTACTGGGGTATGTGATCAATTTGAATGTGATGAACTAGCCCAGAATATAGGAAAATGTGTTCAGATGTAAGGAATAAAGCAAGCACACAAAGAAACAAGTAAAGCCTGAATCCTGAAGCATACGTAGCACTTACTCACACAGGACTTTTAAATCTATGGGTCATTTTTCAATTTCTAGAAAAGCAAGCGGCTTAGACAAGGAACAAATAGCTTCTAAACTATTTTTCTAGCATAGAATGTCAAATCCACAAGCTAACATTTGGCCCACCTGAGACCAAGTTCAGTGATAGATATTAAAGCTAGAAATGTGCAGAAAATGAACAGATACCCTTGAGCTCCAAAGGCTCCCCAGGGACAGTGCATGGGCAGCGGGAGCCATAAATATGTGCTGATAGAGGCAGGGGACTGACAAGATTCAAGACTTATACCTGCAGCAGTTGAATTCCATCTGAAAAGAGAGCAAAAATACCCCTTACAGTGAGTAGATGCAACCACACTGCATGAGGAGGTGATTATAAAATGGTCCCTTCACCTACTGGTTACTGCAGTTTCTGGTAGCAATGATAATTGCCTCCACTTTTTACTGAAGCAAAACCTGCTGCTGTGACTGCCTACAGCTTGATTACTGAAAGACACTTAGCTAATATGCCTACTTAGAGGAAGATGCATTTTAGCCCTCATTCTTTGACTATGTATGTTCCCTTCAAAATGAACTTGAGATACAAGTGAGTGTTTTCTTATAAAGACATATGGCTGCATGGCAACAACAGTAACAACAAAAGCCCAAAAGCAATGACTCCCTTTGCAACTACAGTGTCAAAAAACCCCAAACCTACTATGTAGCAGAAATGGTCTAAAATACACTCGAAAGCATAAAACCAGAGGGGAATAAACTACTGGGAGAGGAGACTACAAGCTAGTCGATTAAAAAGTTGAAGAACTCTTGTCTTCCTAAGAAACCTTTTGGGACAGATGTAGCTGTTAGTAGGATAACTTATTTCACAGGATGAAGCAAAATTTCAAACTCGCTCTGCCACTCCAGAGATCTGATAAACCATAAGCACATGTTATTTGCTCTTTTAACCATGCTAGAGTTTGGAGGTAAATACCCTTTCAGAAAAAGGCATGTAATAAACTGCAGCTAATTGTTACCTTACCCTGTAAATATCTCAGACTGCAGGCAAGGGAACATCTCCCGTAACTGGAATACATTTTTTCCCTACTCAATAAGGCAATGTGCCCAAGATTTTACCAACAGGAATGTGCAGGTGCATCATTATGTGACCAAGTTTTTATGACTGTTCAGTTCTGTCAGTCTCCCGACTACCTCATGGGAAGC
The DNA here is from genome assembly GCA_013398115.1 of Falcunculus frontatus. Lineage (NCBI taxonomy): Eukaryota > Metazoa > Chordata > Aves > Passeriformes > Falcunculus > Falcunculus frontatus. Next base: position 559,313 of record VZRV01004283.1, read on the forward strand.
TCATCAGTAGTCAGCAGCTTTGCAAACCGTGACACCTCCCTAGGTGACCAGGTGTAGGCTAAGGAGTCTTAAGATTGAATTTTACTTTTTCATAAAGTACCCTGTCTCCATCTTTCTATCTAAAATAGTCAGCTTACTACAAAGAAAAGGTATAGATCCCAGTTGTGCTGACTTAGCCAACTTGCAAGAAAAACTGCTAGTTCAGTATTTTTTTATAATTCCATGGCCACACAGCAGTACAGCTGCTGCTGAATCATCTTCACCTTCCCAAGGGAGCTGGTTTCTGGATGGAAGGTGCTTTGAAGATCTGATCAATTGCTGATTCTCTGATTCTCCTGACTGTCAGGAGCAGTCTTCACCATATGCTTGTTGAATAGTTGTGGTAGCATGCACTGAACTTTTCACTCATGCTTCCAGGAGTTCTGAAGGGTTTAATGCCTCCATGAAGTCCAGAACATAACTCTGCTATAAAAACTTTAAAAACTCAGGCAAAGATAGTTCAGTCTTTTCTCTCTCAAAACAGGTTTAGACCTTTGTTTTCTACTGTAACATATACACTTAAATTAACTTTAAAGGTTTACACGAGCATTTTCGTAGGCACAGTATGTGTGTTCCTATTATATGAAAAATTTTGGTATCTGAGATAGAGCAGTAGTCAAGATATCACTACACCACATGGGCCCACTACTCACCACTAGCTATCAAAATGCATACAAGACCAGTCTTTTGTGTTTTTAGGTCTCAAGAAAATAATGATGAAAGACAATCAGGTCACATAACCTGGATGTCTTCTAAATGCTTTACTAAAAAGTCCTCCCAAGTCTGTTCCAGAAACTAAAACAGCATTGAGGGTAAAAGGTACCCCAGTGCTATCCACCTGTTCACTTTTACTGAAGTCTCCTCCAGGCCTATCATTGTAACAATTAGCACACTAAAAAGCTACAGACATTTGTATTGGCAAAACTTGGTCACTAATGCTTCAGTGTTATTTATTAATTGCTAGTTTCTAGCTGTCATACACATTTTATACACTAAAGAATCTCAATGAAATAAATAAAATCCCTGTAATGAGCTGAAAATATTTTTTTTCTTTTATCCCTTTATTTCATTTGAATTCATATTTAATTCCAATGTTGAGTGTGATGACATTTGAAAAGCACTTTTTAACTTTAGCCTTACAAGTATTGATTATTACATAATCTTCAGCAGGGCTATATTGTAATTATGCAGCTATGCTGGATTTCCTGATAAAATCTTCTTACAAACGTCTCTTGCCCTGGAAAAAATATAAATAAACAAAGTTGTGGATGGCTTACCAACAAGGCTGGCTCCCTATAGGTATGTTAGACCAGCAAGGAAGCCTGAGGCTATGGCTACTCTCACGTGAGGTATGGAAAAATCCTCTGCCCCAGTCCTAGACCTTATTTTAACAATTCTTCCATTGTAGTAGATTATGAGATTGCACAGAGAGAAGCCACTTGCTTGCAGAGGCAGTAATGAACTCATAGTCAGGTACGAAAAGATACCATTTTGTAAGCAGAAATTTGACTAGAACTTAATTCACAAGCAAATAAAATTGTTTGTTTTCTCCTAACACTAGTTTCAACCCAGGCTTCAGAACATACCATGCATATCAAATTTATCTGAGTTGCAGCCAGTCCGTTTCTTTTTTTGGCCTTTTGCAATGATACCATCTTACAATGCCTACCCCCCAAGAAAACAGTGTGCAGCAACACTGTTCCACAATAAGTCACCTCAGGCATACTCAAGTGGGTTAATCAGGACTGAAACACGAATTTAAAATGTGCTTTTCATTATTTCCTTACTTAGATGGATTGTCAATAAGAAACAGATCTGACTGAATCCTGTTTCTGGAAAACGCTGCTTATAAAGCAAGCTGAAATGCTTTATTGGGACAAATCCTGCCCAGTGAAGCTACTGGCAACATAGAGGCTTTATACTGTATTCTTTGCTCTGGAAAAACACAGCTTTCTCTCATTACCAGCCAAGGGATAGCACAGTGAATAGTAATTGGCTGATTTTCAAGCACAAACTGAATCCTACCTGCATCAAGCTAGCCAGTCAGCCAACCCTGCTGCCTGCACACTGCTATATGTGAAAATTGGCTTTCACAAAATGAAATGTTCAAAGTGCTTTCAAGTCTCATTAGCTTTCAACAAGGCTTAGATTACTAAGTGACTGAGGAGCACGTGGACATTTTATGTATAGCTCCCATGAGACTGACCAGTGCTTTGGCTGGCTTTCTATACCACCTCCTCCTACATCAAGGGAGTCAGCACCAGACCTCTTAGAGGAAGAAGAAGAGGGTAAGATTGACCTGTAAATTCTCCATCTATTTCCAAAAATAAAAAGGAAATAAAAACATTGCTATTTACAATGTACAGCAGTGGGGAGCCAGAGTCCCACTGTTTTATGAAAAAATGCAAGCGTTTCACAGATAGCTAAAATAAAAAAACCCCTCCATTCTGAATTCCCAGTTTAATATAGAGATACCTAAAAATATATATCCTTTGAGCAATGACAAAACTGATTACTCCAGAGATTTTCTTCTTTAAAATGGCTCATTTCATAAAACTAGATAATCAGTTTGAAAATGCGTATTTTCTAAGTGTATGGATATTCACATATACATCAACTGTTGGCTAGAGCTCGATCATTTCTCTTGCTGGCATTTTCTCTGATCCTATTCTGCAGCAATTCTGTGGCTAGTCAGATGGGGGAATGTGGTATTTATTCTCTGGAATATCATATGGCATTTTCTTTTCTTTATTGATACAGCTCTGACTGGGCTGGAATAGTGCCCATCTCAATGCATTATTTTGTCTGAATTATGGTACCATGTAGAAATCCCAGTCTGGGACTGGAGCTCCACTGTAGCAGAAGTGCATCACATATTAAATGCCCATGAATACACAAAAGGTGTTCAGTTATAAGAAGCCAAACACACCTTGAAAGACAACAGAAGCAAGGTAGGGTTTGAATGAACTGAACAGTCTTGGTACAATATGCAGTAACCACAACGTGACAGCTTCTACCATTCCTGAATAATCTTACCTGTTCCTGTTCCATGTTAGTATTTCCACCATGCTGAGAAACAAGTCATTGCTCCACTTATTTTAAAGCCTGAGACCACACTTTATTTGTGCGCTATTGACAGGTGCTATTTAAGACATTTTTATACCCCTACAGCTAATGCTGCCAGCTAAGTTTCCATCTAATAAAGTGTTACACACTTATTGACTGACATTTCTCCATGGCTAGATTTCCAATACTAGCTCAGTTTGTTCTATTTGAACGAAATAAAATGAAAATGTCATATGGTTTCCCAAAGAATAAATAGCACATTTCCACACCACCTTTTGACTACTCAGAGAAGTACTGCCAACTGGTAACAGAGGAACTGGCAGCATCAGAAATTGTCCAGATTTAAACAGTTAGCCTCAGATGAGACAAAGCTGAATGCAATAAAAGCTGTGTACATATGTGTACATAGTACTACTGCCCATGTATGTACCCTTATGCCACTCAAGAAAGCTGCTTTTCCTGATCTTAACTGCAGGAAACAAAACAAAAAACCCCATCAAAATAGTGTAGTTGTAGTTTAATGTCATTCATCCAGTATAACAGAAAAACTCTTTCTTTCATATAATTTGCTTGACCCATAATAGAGATGTTAAATGGTCTGTTCCTCTCAACATTTTCTCAGACTGGGTAAATCCAGTATCTTCCAAATTCTGAATTACATGTAGCACTCCGGGGGGTTAAAAATTCCCTTGTGAGAGTTATGTGGGATACCTGAACAATGCCAGAGCCTTGAATCTTTACCTCGCAGTTTTTAAGACAGCACTGCTGGACAGTGGCTTGCAGGGAGTGTGCTTCAGTTTTTTCCTGTTCCTTTGAAACAGGAAAGCTTTGAACAATGTAATTGTAACTAGCGGCCTTGAGATATTTTCTGGTGGAGTGTACTGGCTACAGAGAAGTAGGTCTCACTCACACATGGACCTTCTTTCTCTCTATGTACTACAGACATTTTAATTGTTTAATTACAGTCAAGTAAGTTGGAAGAATGATAGGTGACTCATCTGGGAGCCTGAGATACAGGTACGAACACATTCAGATGGAACAGCAACAAGAGGTATTGGCTCTCTGCCTGAGGTCACAGCTCTGACTGAAGGCTTATTCCAGGAGGCTTGAGACCACGATTCAAACTGTCTTTGTGGAAGCAGTCCAACAGAAAGTTTCAGTTGCTGAATCAGTGTTTTCCACTAAGAAAGCTGGTTTTGTTTCTAATTTGTGCATTCTTCTCAATAAGCGTGATTTGCATCATGGAAATATGAATACCTATTAATTACTCATTCTAAATAGCTCATCTGAGCTTGGAAAGACTAACACATACAGAATTTTTTTTTTTGTAAAAAACATGCTGTATCTAACATTTCCAAAACAAAAATCTTAAGTAATTGACTTGTTGGACTGGGTTCTTCATATCAACTTGTAATGCAGAATCAATTTTGATGATGGATGAGAAGTTTAAGATCATTTTATCCCCTTCAGTAGAAGGTTCCTTAGGGAATGGACAAAAGAACCTAATTAGTCTTTTGCATTTCTACTTTCTATTTCCATGTTGAGTCAATCAAAGCATCAGGATGTAATAAAATCATCACTATTCTCTAGCTCAAAAATATGAGTTCATTTTGGCTACTTGTTTCTTTTATTTTTCCCCAAGGACCTTATTGTGAAGGAATGTTGCTCATGCATGTGAGTAAGATATTCAGATGCTGTATTTTTTAAACTTGTGCTGGGAGTTTAAGTGCATTAACACGAACACTCTACCTAGATGAACAAACAAGATAATTTAGTCTACATTAAAGCGTAAGTAAAAATGCCAGAAAAAACCTCTGTCATAATTTATTGTCCTGATAAGTGTCTCATGAGTGAGATGTATCACTCACAATATATTTTTATATTTAAGGGTAGAGAACATTGGTACATTTATTTCTTCCTCACAGAAATAGTCAGTATCAAACAACTATTAGTCAGATCAAGATATGTACAAAAGTCATTAAAAATAAACGTGTACTGGATATTTTTCCTTTTAATGTCAAGATAATTATGGTTAAAAATCAAATCTGCATCACGAAAAATTCAGCACTGCTATTTGTTGTTATTTTTGGGGACCACCTGGTTATTTTCACCACTTCAAGTAGGAAAGGGCAATGTTAACGTTTTAATTCTGTTTTTTCTTTATATTTTATGGGTGACTGCAGTATTTGATAAACACTGTAAACAAGGAATACCATTCTAACATGCCAAGTGTATTTGTGCTTAGTACAGACACAATACATGAGCATGTTTGAAGCAGAATGGGATTTAATCGCAGCAGAGGGAATCTCCACAGTCTACATCTGAATATGCAACTGCATGGAAGAATACAGACGGACAGGGAAAGAAATTAATCCAGTAAGTCTGTATCTATTCTTGTTTTCAAAGGCAGTGCTTCAAAATCACCCCGACTGTCATGTGCATTGGTGGCCATATCAACATAGGGATTTCAGCTGCCACCAAAGGATATGTAAGAGAGAAAAGACAACAGATTTCAAAGATCTGGATATGGTCACAAGACAAAAAAAAAACCCGAAACCCAAAACCAACAACAACAAAACCAACGAACCAACCAACAAACAAACAACCCTCCCCCACAACCCACCAAAAAAACCACCCCAAAACCCCCAAACCCCAAAAAGCCCTGCCTTATTTGTTTCTTGATACATTTGTTTCTGAAATACATTCTGTTTTGTAAATTTGCTACACTCCTTTTTTTTTTTCCTAGCAGATGAGAAGACCAAAAGCCTTCTTCCTCCAGACTGCTGAAGACCATCTGGTAAATAAACTTCACAGAAAAAAAGATGCTTTGACTACGTGATTTTTCTGACAAACTGCATTTCTCTGTCTCTTTTCTGCTTTGGCATTAGGCTTCACTGATTAACAGGTGTGTTAACAGTACTCTGTCAAGGGTGCTAGGTACTCTCCCCATCAAGCCAAATTTATGGCTGATTCTTTGTCGAACATGGAAAACTTCTCATCACACATCAGCTTTCCACAATTTGCCTTCCCCTAAAATACAGACGTGCAGGTGAATTTGTAAGGCTGATGCTGTCTACATCTTCCTTGGACAAAAAATGGATTCTAGTGCATAATATAGGCAGTTGGGAGTTTGAGCAACACTAATAAATGGTCACCTTTATAATGTTCTTTTCTGAAAGTGTTTGGTTCACAAGGACAGTGTGTTCAGCTCCTGAATGTCAAAAAAAGGATAACTTCCTTGTTTGCAGAATATATTTTATAGTCACATTTTTTGAAGAGGACCAATATATTACTTTTCACACAATCTTCTATTTTCTACATTACAACTTTGAAACATTTCCTTTTGCCTGATTTGCCTCTAACTATTTACCACAGACTCTCATTTCTCTTACTTCTTTATTCTGATATGCAAAGATCTGTTGTAACTTTTCTAGTCTGATTTTCACAACAGAGAAATCAAACCAGTATCTTGTGTTTGAGACAGAGATCTATATATGCTCTGAAGTCCTTTATGTCTGATTTACTGCAGTTCAGTCTGTATGGGGGAGAGGATAGGAAGAATTGCTTTTTCTTCCTCTGTGGCTTTGACAATGGCCTACAGAAAAATAATCATTTTCTTAAACTTGTTTCACAAGCCACATTGAGAAGAAAGTGGAAGAACAGCCTGCATGGGATTTAGGAATTTATACTGGCAAATAAATATTAAATAATTGTTTATATAGTATCTAGAGCTTGTTTGTACTTTCAGAGAATTTCCAAAGGTATGCGAAAGGCGGGCATGTATTCCACGCAAAATGTAGCCACACATGTGAAGAATGCAAGTGCCTTCACCTAGCAATGAACCTATCAGCGGCTTTCTAACACTGCTCCTGTCTCACTTGGTCTATACACAAAGATTCAGGGAAACTACACGCTGCAACAAAGCCCGAGTCAACTCTGTATCTATTAGAAAAGGATGCTAGCTCTCCATTTACAGCCTTCCACCTGAATGCGGTGTCTCATTCCTCGCACAAACAAAACTACCACACAGCCAACAAAACTACTGCGACAAAGAAAAATACAGAAATCATGAAAATGGTGAAAGATAGCTGTTCTGACAGTTATCACTAAAACCTCCTATTACAAATGAAGAGGCAGATAGAAACTCTGGTATTCTCATGTACCATAAAGTGGCAACTTCTAAAAAGTGTCGACTTTGATGGTTACTAGTTTTTAGCAGACACTGTTTCTTTTTGTCCTCAACACTAGTAAAAGTACCAATTTTTAACAGATACTCAAATATAATTGTTATCATGAGTCTTTGGTGGGTAATGGCAGCAGGAGAGCTAATTTACCATATGGCTTCACAATATAACCTGGAGACGTCACTTTCACATGTAAAGGGTCTAACTTCTGTACATGTCGGGGTAGGAGCAAAAAGCAACTTCTTTGGCGTTTGCCACCACTACTGCAAAACAGGTCAACGGGGTTCTAGAAAGCCTTGCCTTTTCAAAGGGGGGCTTAGAATGGGCTCATTTCTCTGACTGAAGACAGATGGTTTCAACCACCTTTTTAACGTTTTGAAGATTAAGAAGTAAAGAACAGCATCAAACACAGTTGAATCTTCAAGATTAATACAGGTACATAGAATTCAATCACTTTGTATATATATCAGGGAAACAGCCTGGCTGTTTTCAGTCCCACATCCTGCAAAAAATGACAGCATCTATAAAACTGAAAAATTGTGGACAACTATTTTGCCTTGCTCTTATTCAATTCTCCCTGAAGTAATTTCAAACGTTAATATTCATCTGGAGGCTAAAACCATAGAAGCAAAAGTTTCTTTGTAAAGAGAAGTGTGGAGCTTCCAGACTGCTGTAGTTGTGACAACTTTTTACGACGTAAAAACAAAAAATATGCCAAGGAAGTTAAGGGTATTGTTATTCAATGCACTATTTCCGCTTCAGATGTCTAAAAGGGAAGTTTCAGTTTGAAAGAAAATGTGTTTTTGTTTCTGAAAACCCTTATTAAAATGTTCACACAGCACATACAGTTGTGTGTGGAAGAAAGACAAGTATTTTGCAGAGAAGAGAAGGAATATGAAAGGGATTATTAGAGTGGCAAGTTTATGCTGTTGGTAGTGAAGACTGTAAACATTTTCCTTGTAAATATTTATTTTGAAAAGTTTCTAACTTATTCCTAAAAAATTCCTCCTTACTGAAACTTGACTTGATGTCTGTCTCCATAATAAGCAATACAGAAAGCAATTTAGCATCTGCTTTACAACTGGATACAGAGGAAAAAGAAGAGGTTGAAAGGCTACACTGCTCCACTGTATCTAAAATTGTTTTATTTTCAAGAGTAACATTTCACAGTCATTAAGATATGCTCTGAAGTACTTCCCCAAAACATCTCAGATCCAGCTCCTCTGCATGCTGCAGCAAGCAGAGACAATCTGAACTGTGGGGAGTACTCAGAAGTCTGAGATGCACAAATGAATGTACTTTATATATGAAGACATGCAGCTTGCATGTGAGTATCTGCTATTTCACACATGACTGACCTCCTTGAAAACCAGCCCTGGTGGAAATGGCCATGAGTGATGCTTTAGAACTGTGTTAACATTCATTTGTCACTCATCATTTATAGTTGCTAGTGCTGTGGAGGAGGAAGCATCTAAAGCCCTTGATAGAGACTTGCTAAAAGAAGCTACAACATAGCTCAGTAAACTACCTGAGCTCCAGGAGACACAGAACAAATACATACAAACCCAATTATTTTTTCCTGCTCAGTAATCAAGGTGACACATGCTAGATCAGAAGTCGTACAATAATCAGAACATCCAGCACTGTGTGCGAGAATAAGCACTGTACAAATATTCAACCTAGTGCTCTCATGGAAGGACCTGGTTAAAATTCATTGATTACCTAACTCCTGCGAAAAAATAAACCTTGGCTGCCAGTAAATTGAACAGATCATACAAGACCTCAATATTCTCCTATAAAAAGAAGAATTATATCCATGGGAACAAAGGATACATAAAGCAAAATAACGAGTTTTAAACTGCACCAGCCTGCTGGTTCTGCACGACCCAATATGCTGGCTTTTGACGAGGGATTCTTTTTAATCATGGTGACTCAGGTGCAGATGCCATCTGTTGATGCCAATTACAGCAGATCACCAAAAGTCTTTATTAGCTGTAAATTCAGTCTACCACTTAAATTATACTTATCACATAAAGGAAAATTGATATTAATTTTGTAATTGAAATTGCACATTCTGAATGTATTACTCTCAAAAGCTGAAGTAAAATCATTTTTGATTTTTAGTTGAGAAAGCCTCCATTAAGAAATTCTTTTAAAAAATGTTTCCTCCCCTAATTCAAGGTAGCAGCAGGATGCTATGAATGCCAAGGTGGAAAGCTACCAGTCTGCACGTCAGACTCTGGTTAGTATGGAAGACAGTAACACTTCAATAAACAGGTGATTAGGCAACTCCCAGCTCTGTTAAAAGCAGATTGGTAGTCTATTACAAACTGATTAAATTTGCCACTTCTTCACTTCAAACAATTATATTTGCTCATTAACACTTGATATGTTGAATGCAGCTTAAGAACATAGGAAAATTAAATATCAATCATTCCAACTCCTCAGAGATTTAAAACTGACTCACATAATGATATTTTCCTTCAAAGAACAATAGACACGTGCACCTGTGAAAGCTGCTGCGGAGGAGAAAAGGGAGAATGGGAAAAGTTATTTAAAGCCTGATGAATAGATATCAAGGGAATTAAACATGCAGTTTAACTGTTGTGCTGCATGATGCATTCATACATATCTGATGAAAGTATGTTCTAAAACAGAGCATGAACACTGCTGGCTGCACTGCAAGCTGTGGCACATGACAGGCTTGTTAGTAAGGCAGACATAGAATAGAATCATAGAATATCCTGGGACCCACAAGGATCATTGAGTCCAACTCCTGGCCCTGCACACACCAGCCAGAGAATCACACCACGTGCCTGAGAGGTCGCTCAAATTCTCCTTGAATGTGATGGGTGGGCAGCAGTAGTGGAAGACGAAGCACGTTTAAATGGCTCATATTCTAAGATCACAAACTCTGAAAGTGTAAACTCTGGTCTAAAAGTGTAATATTGATACTAGTGAAGTGGTTCTAGAAATAACATCTATGTCCTGCCCCACTGTCATCTGACATGAAGCAGCATCACATTTGAGACTGTGGAAAGTTGAGGTACAGCAAGGCAGAGATACGAAACCTCCCACTGGTGGAAGTGGGGACTGGAAGCAGCAGACTCTGGGATATTTAAGAAAGAATTTAAATCACAGCAAGACCCCTTATTTGACATGGCCAATATTTTATCAGCTTTGTTAAAAAAACAGTTAAAAAGTATGTGACCTCTAAATCCAACACGTTAAGATTATTCTGAGCACATTATACTCAGTACTCCAGCCGGGTCCCTTAAAAGGTTGAAATAACATCTGTGGGTGGAGCTCAGCTTTTTCAGATCCATGGGCAAAACGCAGGAAGCTCTGTCACAGACTACCTATTATGAGAAAGATTCCCTCCAAGCAGTGGAGGAGCAATCAAATTTTCACACACATGCTATCCAAGCACAGGCAGGAGATTGGCATATTGTTCAATATTGTGACTAAGTAGTCACAGAAGACTCATTCTTCCCATTTGTTCCAGCTCTGAACTTGACCAAAAAATAAATAAGGACTGCATCAGAACGCGTGAATTATGTCTTTAAAGACAAGTACAAATTGAAAATTAATTTGTGTGTTGATAAAAGAATAGGCTCTTTTTCTTGAGCAAGCTTTTAAATGACGGCCTGTAAAACTGCCTCTGTAGAACCCTGTGATGAATCCTCCTGCCAGTGTTTAAACGTCTTTTGATCCTCTACCAACACTTGCTAGCTGAAGAGTTTTGTATTTTAGGGACCTGGAGCCTAGTTATCATTGAACAGTTAAGGGAACACACATTTTCATGATACTGTTGTCTCTCTCTGAACAGTTACCAAGTATTTCTACCATGACTCATTTCTTTTTTCATGAGTAACATAATGCTGCGTAACTTCTTTGATAAAGGATGCATTTTGCTTTTTTACTCAAAACCTATTTTAACACAAAGGTAAAGGACTGCTTACTTGAAATACCTGAAAATTCGATAATAATTCAGTTTCCTCGTTTTGACCTAAGTGATTGAGTGGACTCTACCCTGGATATTGACTGTGGCAAAAATGCACGTTAGAGAGAATAAACTGAAATTCAAGTACCAAAACCTCTTAGCCTCACATAGCCAGAAGGAAAAGGTGATAAACTTACCTTGTGTAGCAATGTAATGATTTGGTCTATGATAACCCTAGAATAAAATAAAAGCAAAAAAAAGATCAGCAGTATGCACCTTAGCTATGTTCCTATGAGTGAAACTTCATTTAGGATAGTATCCAGTAAATGTCACAACAGTACAAATAATGTATTAGATGCAAAAGTTCTTTCCATTTGAGGAAGGGCAAGTGAGAAGGCAAACAAAAGCAAATGTGTATTCTGCAAAATACTTAAGTTGCAGCCCTGTACATTAGGGGCCAGAAGTAATATGTTCTTTCAGTCCCTTGTTGGCTCTGCTGAAAAGGAACAGCATGAAATCCTCTCTAGCCCTTGCAGTTAATGGCATCAGGTGCTCATGAAGTCTGAGATACGCCTTCACCTATTGCTATTGACTGCAAAACCTATCCCTTTTTTAACAGTTAAAAAAAGTCACATTTCCATTCAGCCTGGGGAAGGCAGGAGGGCATGGTGTTCATTCTGCCCATGGTGATTTATTTATGTTTTATTTCTCAGCCGTAAAAACGAGGATAAATTCTTTGATTAAATCATTTGGTATGAACACAGTTTGGCAGGAAGAACATAATACAACTCTGATGACAAGAGCAACTTAATCACAAGTTGGCCAAGCAATAAAGACCAATACTCTATGCATTCTTTGCAACATGGAACAGGTTGCCAAAATGTAATGATAGCATTTTTGTAGTATTTGAATTTCTGATGTGATGGGAGTGTCAACAAATGTTTAGATCATGTATGAGTATGCTGATCAATTCAGTTGTAGGAGTGTTAATATGTGAATAATGGTTATGATGCATTGTCAGTTATCAGCAGGAAGAACTTAAGGCTGTAGCATGCATGCCATTGCAATTTCCTTGTGAAAGAGCAAGGGGAAATGTAGCGAAACAAGATGGGACAGAATCAAAACAACTGAAGATACTTTGAATATTATAGAAAGAATAACATGAATTACAGAATTGATTTCTTTACATGACATTGAAGAAAAATTTGGAAGTCTATGAACTGAGAAGTGTTCAGAGAGCTACAGAGTGGGTTTTTTTCCTGCTATGTGTTACCTAATTCTTAGTGCCTGGGATCAAACACTTCAATTTCCCAGTGAAAAAAAAAAAAACCATGGGAAAAAATACATCATAACCATCATGTCTGATGGTGCCATTCCCTTATTAACATGTTATACTGACAGCACAACAACTCTAGTAATAACTGCATGCAAGAGCAAGGTTAAAGCTCCTTCTGTTGTAGAAAAAGTAGCGCTTCCAATGGAAACCTGACTAGCAAGATTATAAACAAACACGCTGTGTTTTGTGGCAGAGTTGTATTTGGAGGATGCCTGCAGTCCTCCAAGCTTTGCAAGAAAGCCATCTGCTGAGGATGAGGGAAAGACTTTTTCAGTTCTCAGGCATATTCTTCTAGGGCCACATTCCCTCCATCCTTTTGTACTCCATAAGCAAAAAAAAAGATTTCTATGCAGCTATCAGCATTTTATTTGAGACTGTATGATCCAAATCTTTATTTCTCACATCTTTTAATATTTTAGAGTAAGATCCAAATCTGACACAAGAACATACTACTAGCCTAAAATGAGAACAATCCTGAATGTTGGAGGAAACGTGAAAGTGAATTCAAATCTAAGTCCCCAGTGTGAACTCTCTTTCCTTTCATGACAGATTACTCCCTTCAGAGATTAGTGTGGCATCTAACTAAATATATTTCCCTATGTGCCTTCAGTGCTTGGTGACTGTGCTGTTCTTTCAAACAGCAAGGGACTGAGCAGAAATCTGAGCTTAGTTTAATGATTCTTGAATGTGCTTATAAACATCAGTAACTGGAGATATCTTCAGAAAGTTCCCTCAGACTTCAGAATGTTACAACTGAAGTACCTACTTTTCTTATATAGCTCTAGGTCCTTCACATTCTGGGAAAAACCATCTGTTACATTCCTGTTTCATACTAGTAATTAAATTTGAACTGCAAACTGTGACACCATTTTTCAAAGATGTAACTGAACAAGAAATCTTTAGCAGGCACAGTTTCCTATGAAGCAATACTTGTTTTACTTAGCCTAACATCTAGCACTCCATGTAAACAGTAAAATTACTAACTTTGCTACCCATAGACTTCCGGCTTTAGATAAATAATATTGGCTTTTTAAAGATTTTCAATTCTACTTCTGAGCTCATTCTTTCAACCAAAAAACACCTTGTCTCTTAAAGAATTTATTCTAATGTAAAACATTAAGTTAACATGATGCAGAATGAACAAAGAAGCCACTTTCAATAATTAAACAGCCTACATATTTAATGAAATGTCTTGCTTGCATTAGAATTACTGGTTAACAGCTGCAGAATATACTTTGAAGGCGACTTAAAAGTGCAGAGATGACAAGAGACTGCAAATCTCTGCATTAGGCATTACAGAGTTTTGTCACATTAACATGCAAACAGCTTTCTTTTAAATGTGGAATGATGCCAAGCTGTTGACAGAAAGTGAAAATAACATTTTGCTAGCCCATATAAGCACCAGCAGGCAAAGTAGCCATACCGTGATCCTGGCAAGGCTTCAGTCTAGTGGCAGTTGGAGGAAATGACTCATTTAATTTACTGACTGACAAAACCTTTGAGGCTTTTTTCTTCCTTTAGTGCACACCTAGCTTCCAAAGATAGCACTCTCCAGTGCTAAACAATGTTAGCAGCTGATATTAGCTGTGGTATCTATTACAAATTATGAATAATGTGAGAATAATAAGACTTCCCTCTTTGACTGAACACAACATTAAGCTTGTTGACTACATCAGGATACCCACATCGATGTAATTCCCATTGATGTAATCGGAACTTGTTTCTCCTTCAATAGGCTGCAATCTCACTCGAGAATGATCATCTGCAACGGGAACAATGGAGAGGAAAAAAAAGTAAACAAAGACATATTCAGGAACAAAGGCTTAATCAAACTATTCCTTTAATGTCAAACTAAAACCTTAGCAATTGCAAGTTCATGCTTATTTTGTTGGTCATGAAAACTGTATCTACATTTAATTCTCATTTCAGTCATTCATAGGCTTTCCAAATCACATCTGATTTTCAGTATGAATTTCTTAAATCTTCGAATGTGAAACCCATTACAATTATGATTTTTGCCTTGACATCCCCTGCTTTTGTCAATAAAATAACATTAAGTTGTCACAGGTTTAATGATTTTGAAATGCTTCTGCCACTACTAAAAAGAAGCTGAAGTCATTCAAGGCACACTGCCACCTCAGAGTTTTTGAAGGAAACTCATTATGTTTTCAGCAAGAGAGAAAGCAAACCAAAGTAATGGCAAAACCCAAGCAGTCAGACAATGGCTTTGTCACTGAATTTTGCTCCACTGTGGTCATCTATCTGTCCAGGACTGTGAAAACATTTCCAACTTTATTTTCTAAATTCCAATCCAAAACAATATGGCATGAATAATCTCATGTCAGCTGCCTCATTGTCTCTACAATATAGCAACACTGCTAGAGGCTTGTTCCCACCCTGCACAAGAATATCTGTAGGCTGGCAGGGCTCCTTCTTCTCGGAGACTTCGTAAACTCCCCTTGACTCTCCTAGTTCAAAAGCAACCAAACACTAAGGCTTTTTCAGAATGCTGCACAAGTTGTTGACAAAACAATTTGAGGATGGGATCTCAAGGGTGGAGAGATGCTAAGTAGCCACTTTACTGCTGCTTTGTTTATGAGGTACTCTTGCTAATTAGATACCTGTGTATTATTGTTTTGCTGCCTGACTGCTGAGCTAATATCACTTGCAGCAGATGACAGACCTTCATGATGGTCATTATTTTGTTGTTAATGTAAATAATCATTAAAACACCTGAAACTTGCCACCCGTGTTCTGAACAGCTACTTCTCAAGCTTTAAAATTCCTAGAAGATAATTAAAAAATGAAAGAACATGAAGTGGCTTAAAAACCCAACTTCATTATAAGTAGCATAATATCATCCCACATTATGCTAGAGGAAGAAGAGGGTAAATGCTTCTTAAAATAACATTGGTTTAGAATTGCAAGTCAAGAGAGAAATTGGTCAAGGTAAATTCTTTACCTCATCCTCTTTTATGCTCCAAGTCTTTGGAACTAGAGGTCTCAGGGAACTAGAGACCTTGTTTATCTCCCTGGGATTCCCTTGGGAGAGAGTAAGGGTGTGCTACAACCCCAAACACAGTAAATCAGAATGAATTAAAATTCCATCTCCAGGTTCCACACAGGTCTTACATTGCTATTTTCTTGGGATTATTTCACTCAACAGTCTTCAAGAATGAGCTTTTCAAACATGCTGGAATATTGGAATCAGTTATGTTAATCAGGTTTCAGCCTCTTTATTCTTTTCCAAGAATAAAAATTTATAGAACTGTGACTTTCCATTACATAACCCCTGCTTGTCTGACTCTACCAAGCTATGCTTATCCAAGTGCTTTGCTATCCTATGCTTAATTAAGCTATTTATCAGTTTCTTCAGAAGAGAGGTTCAGCTCACAGGACCTTAATCCTAAAAATCCATCTTACTTAAGGAAGATACTAAGGAACTTTCTAAGCTCCAGCCATGGCTGCTGCTTTTACAGCTTTGGGACCTGATCCAACTTCTTCTAAAGTCAGCAGGCTCAGAAGTCAAGCTTGCTTGGACTCATGGTATATCTTCATCCATAATTTCACTATTTCCCACATCATTGCCTTACAGGCATTCTCACCAGGACAACTCAGGCTAGTAAAGATCTACACTTTTGTACTCCTTGAATTACACAGGGCAGGGTTCAGTTGTCTAAGCACAAAACATCTCATGGCACTTTATGCAGCCACCAGGATATACTGCCTAGCTTTCAGCTGCCACTATGGAATAACATGTCTCTTGTGTCCTGTGCCGCATTCGTTGGTCTTCCACAGGTGTCTCAGGTCACCTGAAATGGCACCACATGTCTATAATATTTAGGTAACTGAAACCCCTATTTGATCACTTGAATAGAAATGAGTTCCGTATTGGGCAAAACAAGCTTTGATTTCCCTATAAGAAACATCTTAAAAATGTAACTTCCTGTTCTTTGTTTTTGACTGATTTATACAATTGAATAATATGCAGTATTATCTCTTCTTCGTTACTTTCCTTGCAATAACTCTTGCTTTGGATTAAGCAAAATAAAGAAGTTACTTCATACCTATATCTTCATATCATCTCTTTCCCTTTTTAATTCTGATGTGAATCTTTTTTAATACTGCATTCTCAGCTAAGTTTCTCGGAATCCTGGAGGTAATGGACTGTCCAACACCCATTCATTTGCAGTAGAACTGGAGAGATCCCCTTTTTTTATTGCTTTGAGAATTCAAGTTAACTCCTTACTACATGGCAACACTTGTTAAATTGAAAAAAAATCCTTATGTCAACACAAAGAAATGTTACTGTGTCTAGACTGTGCTTATGTCAAGCAGATTTAAAACTAAGAGGCACATAAGCCATATTCTTCAACATGTGTGTTGATTCTTAAATAGCCTCTAGGTTAACTGTCTAGATTTTTAAGGTATTTTTTTCCTTTATACTTCAGCTGCTCTTGAAAATTCGTGTAGCTTTTAAATAATCTCTTTTCCATTTCATTGTTATTTTGATACCCTTCCATTAGGAGATGTAATTTAACTTTCCACTGATCACTTAAGCTTTCAAAATTAGTTATCTTAGAATAAATTTGTCTTTGTAGAATATGGTAATAGATAATGAATATAAGCATTCTATTCTCTCTCGCCTCATGTCACCCACAACATGTATATGCCAGCCTGCAGACTGTGATCTCTAACAAGCCCCTTGAGCACCCGGTTGATTAGCATGCCTAGGCAATGACCCTTTCTTGGGACATGCCTTCCCGATTCTCTGCAAATCAAACCTTTTATAATTGTCTCACCTAAAATCTTTAGCTGCTTTTAAAAGCTGTGATCAATACTCTCTTCTCATTTAGTCAATATTGAGTTAGGTAAAAAATAAATACAGAACCCCTCCCATTCCCAAATCACCTCGAGATCTCTCATGAGGAAAAAAACGAATAAATTTTACCAAAATCCATGTATAACCCCACACAGTTATGGCAGAAACATAATTTTTCTTAGGTGAAGAAAGATTCATTTAGTAGATTCATGCTGGGTTTAGTTCCTAATGAGAAAACACAAGGGGTTTTTTGTTCATTAAAGAAGGAGTATGTTTTCTGTGGTGACTGGACTGTGATCATGATTCAACTTTTTGTAGCCACTGTCATATGGTGGGTAGGGCATGCTTGTAGCCAATTAAATGCACATCACTTGGGTAACATAAAGCATATTATAATTTTGACAAGTTCCTGCAATGCTGGCCTCTTAGTGCTATTGTTTTAGTTCCCTCTGAGAACAATAATGACTACAAGCAATAATCTAACAGTAGTATCTTGGGAAAAATTTAAACAAAGAGGGTAAATGGATAGGAAAAAAATATGCTTTGCAGAAAAAATATACATTCCATTATAATCATGTACCCATAGTCAGTGGCACCTGAACCACTGGATTTTTAAGTGTTTGAACATAGCATAAAAGGGCAATTTATTAAAAAGCTTTTAAGCTAAAGCATATACTTTACACAATTATCTAGGACAAATTTTAAAAAGTAGACCATTCAAATTGTATTCTCAGACTCTGAGAAACGCAATCATTTATCCAGGAGAAAAACACATAAAATAATTAAAAAGTTAACTATCCATTTGCGTATACATATTTAACAACAAATGACAAATTGAATGACAAATTGTGGGCAGTTTCAGCTTTTCTTTTAAGATACTGCCTTTAATTCTAGTAGATCTTAATTTTAACTTGTGCTATCTTTGTTTTCACAGCCACATAAACAGGAAGCGTTATTGATAAAAACTCCATCCAACTCCCTCCCTCTGCTAAATACTGAGGACACTTCAAGTAAATTGAGATCTAAATGTCCTGAGTTATATTTGGCCTCTTAGAAAGCCTTTAGTATCACTTGTAATTGTCATTGATTTGTGTATCTAATATCTTTTATGTGTTCTCCCTCAGCTATTCATCACTTGATTACCTCAGACATAAAGCACTTGCAGTTTTCTAGTTTTCTTCAACTAAAGGACGTCAAAGTGTAAGACAATGTCTAACATGACATTAAAGAGGGAAGTGACACACTAAACTTGACTACAAGAGAAGATCTATTGTCATAGGCTTGGACTGGAAACAAAATTTCACAAAGCAAGGATAAGCATAAAACTGCTTTGTATTTCTTATTTTTGCCTTCCATTTTTTACTTAAATTATGAGCTATATGTATTGCTATATCCTCACAAAATAACAAGTCTGTTACACATTAAATATTGCCTGGAGGGAAACAAGCAAAAGCACATCTAGCTAACTTATCTGCTTTTTCATATGCACCAGCCCATCATGATAATCACATTTCTCTAGAAGATTTAATTTCCTTTTTTAGTATATAGCACAGTGTACATCCAAAACACACAGCAATACTATCATGGCCACTCAAAACCATGTTGCAGATCATCTCTTGCTTAATTTGCCTCTGCCTCCAGGTGTATTTCCGGCGGGTTCTCATTCTGCAGCAAGCTACAGAGCTGTTTTCTCTTTGCAGACAGTCTCAGCCCACCTAGGCCTATTCACATCACCTACTGTAGGTCACCAAGTTGGGAGCTGTTCTCTCTACACTCCTCACACATGCACTGCAGAGAAGACCTCCTGAGGTGGTGATTCAGAAGCATTCAAATGGGCTCTATTTCTAACCATTTCTCTACAAGACCGGTCCTTCTCTCTGTCAAGTCCATGCGGTTCACTGATGAGGAAACCCAGGCAGATATGTGCCTGGACAAGCACCTGGAATAGGTGCTGAAGTCAGTGCAAATACGCACTACATACTCCTTCCATAGGTCCTCCAAATGTTCAGACAATCAGACGGCTTATTCTTCTCTGCTCTCCTGTGTACCTGGGATTCTGTATCATTTCTGAACTCCAGCAGTACCATTAAATGATCCCTCCTTAAAGATCACCCCTCACTTTCATGCTTACAAAGCAAGGTGACAGAGGCTTATTTCTCTGCTTACACCTGCTCACGGTTATCTGGCTGGCTATTAGAAACACATACACTCCACATCTTAAATTTAGATTTTTAAGCGATAAAACAGGGAAAGGATCATCTCCTACATACACACTGAGAACTCACCTTTAAGTGCAATAACACCAGCATGTAAGTAATATAATTTTACTGAACTTGATATGTTTCCTGCCTCCATGTTCACGTACAGCATCTCTTGTCACAATGCTACAGAATTCTCATAATGCGAGATTTAGGGGTTACTCACCAAAGCATGTTATCATGTCCCCAAGTTATTTGATTATTATGATGTCTAATCCTTATTAAGCCTGGCATTTTTAAGTAAAACATATGGTTTACCTTTTTTTTCTTAGAGTCTGTCTAGCATAAGCCAGGATAGTCGTCTCTGTTATTGTGGGACACTTAAGCAGCAGTATTGTCTGCTCCTACAATATCCAGAACCTAATACCAAGGTATTGATGTGATCATGGGTACTCTTGTGCTAAGCTGACAGCAGCAGTTTGGGACCTGTTAGAGCTGAGTACTGGTTAAAGGTGTCATTCTCCATTAGCCAGACGGTGATCACAGGATGGAAAGTATACGGAAGGGCAGTTGAGAAAATGCATTAAATCTGACAGATTTCTCAAAAAAAAAAAAAAAAGTAACATCTTCCTTCATTTTTATCTTCTTAATTAGGGAAAAGGAATATAAGCTTGATGTGAGCACAAGGCTGGTGGTCATTCTCACCCAGCTCTGAAGAGAAGTTAACAAAGTGCACAATTATGTTGTCAACACTCACAGGCAATGATATTCCCATATCTATTTTTCATTCTGTTCTCATCTTTCTTAGCTGAATCCCACGGTGCAGACTGTCCTTCAAAGAAACTCTAAAAAAAGTAAAGAAAGTGACATTAAGAAAAGCAGGCAGCAACAGTTACCTTATGGATAAACAAAAGAGAAAGGCGAACAGTACTTGTGGGTATTCTTGTTAAAGTGTCATTTAACTGATTCTTTTATTGAGCAAAAATATGAGTCTCCTGTTTAAATGGTATTTATGCATAGCTCCAGATGGTACTTAAAATTTGACATGAGATCAGCTGTGTAATAGCAAGAAGAATTATTTGCAAGTGAAGTGCTATTAAACCTTTCCAAATCTGCGTTCTTGCAACAGTGAGAGTCCTTCATTTGTGCTACCCCGATTCCCCGTACAGTTCTCATACACACACACGTGAAGCTGAAGGAGCTTCATCATCAGTGTTGGAGTTGCTCCAGTATTTGAGTTTAGAAATTATAGACTGTTCTAATACGTTTTATTTTTGACATACCCCAAGTTTCATTTACTTGTTGGCAGATGACCTCATGGATAGAAACATACACAGGCATTTAAAAAAACCATGGATTCAACCATCACACGTGTCTTTTTTCCCCTAAGCACAATTTACGACACCACTATGATGATTATTTTCTCAGAGAATAAAAACAGTGTGATTTTGTCAAAGATAAAATCTCATATTCACCCAACCTCTGTGCTCTAGCTGATAAATCTCATGTAAATAAGAAAGTTGAAGGTGCTAAAAGTTTATTTTTACATTAATAAAACGCAGAAGCTGCCAAAAGGGCAGCAAGCATTGCTACGCCCTATCTATCCTGTGCTTTCTGTGGTGTAAAGGAGCATTTGGACAATCTCTTAATTTATACGTTGTATCCATAAGTCATATGACAAAGATACATTTTAAAATTTCATACAGAAATATTAATCTTGTGTTTAAAAAACACTTAGCTGCCAAGCAAACTACTGTAATTCTATCATGATTATGGCCAGTCTTAACTGATGTTTTCATCTTTTTACTAGAATGATCAGTAGATTAAATCTTTTGTACCGCACTAAATAGGGAAAACATTTGGAAGTTTGTATCTCTTGCAAGATCTCAACACATTCTGAGCGGTTTAAAACAGATAATGCCCATTAAATTGTCTACCATTAGTGTCCTTTGCCCTCAAATTTGAAAAAAAAATTGTTTTCCAAATCCCAATTTTTTCCAATAGCAAAGAGCATAAAAGTCAAAAGAAACCCTTGATCTCTTGCTGGAGTCAATGGAATACAAGGGCATGCAGTGTCTAAAATGGGTATTCTTTTAGTAAGTTCACTAGAGTACTGGTTTCCAACTCATGATCTAGAAATTTCTGGGAATACATGGTTTACTTCTAAAATGTTTATAAATAGTAATTCAAGAAAACCAGAAGCCTTGTCAGTGGCTTCAATTCATTTTTCCTTCATCTCTCCACACTTCCTTAGAACATTTTTAATGGTTTGGAAATTGAAATTATTAAAACCCACTAGTACAAATAAATTTCTCCTTAATCATAGCACACCATCATTGGGTAGAGCTCTGAGAAACACAGATTGCTACTGGGATAGAGAAGTAGAACCCTGTGAATCCTAAGATGATTTACAGCTTCGGGGCTCTTTGCCAAGAAGATGTCAATCGTTATCTGATTATAGATTTGCCAACGGCATCTAAAGCAAGCAGGCCCTCCCACTCTAGAGCACTCTCAACTCAGGCTGGATGGAAATTACTTTTCTAATAAGTCCGACCAAACTGCATAAGGAATGACTCTCCACGGGCAAAGATCTATGTCTCAATTTCTTGCAAAGTTCCCACTCTCAGACAATGCTGGGTGATGAACAATTAAACACAGTTAAAGGCAAAGTAGAGATGGAAATGTTCAGCAGCAAAGCTCCAAAGACAACAAACTAACAATTCATCTAATCTAAAATTTGATGTGGATTTTGCATTTCAGACAGCCAGGCAGACTACTGAAAATTCCAGGTTTCTTACAGTCCTTCTCCTAGAGACTAGTGCACAGAATTGATCTGTAAGACACTACCCAGCAAGTGGTTTTAATTCACTGAGCATTACACGTGCTGTTACAGAGAAAGAGTCCTGCTGACACAGCCTCTGAGCCTACACCTTGCAATATGGAAGACCCAAATATATTCCAAGGGACATCTTGCTTCTGTCTGTCTCACTAATAAACTTTTACAAAATTGCTTTAAACCAATAGAATAAAATCAGTCTCTCAAGGCAACTGGGAAGGACTGAGATGGTACTGAATTCAGGGAAGATATACAATGGGAGATGTACTGTTTTCGGAAACTTGTCTGGGTCTCATCTGCAATGTATGAGTTCAATTTCTTCCACCTGTTTGGTACTTCTGAAAACAATGATGAGTTTTAATGAGCCTTACAGATAAACCATCTCCTAACAATATACTTGCAACATAGATAATTCTGTTCTTTAGAATAGATATACATCAAACCTCATACAACAGCAAAGACCAGGAAACAGATTTGCATTTCCAGCTACTGCTTACTGACTTCACTTTCTTTACTAAAAATGTATTGTAGAAAAAGAACTTCAGATATATATTTTTCTTTGAGTTTTTATCAATAAATTAGTGAATGAAATAAAACATATCACATAGGGAAAATAAGACGTAATTTATGTGGATCCACTTTTCTTTTTAATTCATTTTGGGATACACGCTGGTATTAAAGTGAGAAGAGTACAGCAAAGATAATTTGAAGAAAGAGGTATTACAGTGCAAAAGCATAAAAAGAAATAGTTATTGTAAAAGACAGCTGGAGTGTCATTTCCTAAATTCCCCGTGTGCTGCCATTATACAAACTGTAACAGAATGATAATCCACAATGTATTATAAGGAGAAATCTCATTTGTCCCACAAGTAAAGAACAGAGCAGAAATCTCATAACAGATGATCTGTCAAGATCTTTCCTTACTTGTGAGAAATACACGTTTCATTACAGAAATTTTCAAAATCTCTTTCCTGACATATCACTCTCCAGGGATGCCGCTGCACAGCAGCCCACACATTATCTTCGTGGCTATTCATTCTAATTCATCCTTACAAGTTTCTTAAAATTGCAGAACGTTAGGAAGAAATATGGCCCCCAAACAGGTTCACTCAACCAAACGCTTGGCAAGGGCAATGGAGAACTGAAAATGAGTATAGGACATTTCTCAAATGATTTAAAATAAGTATTTGTTCAACTCAAAATCACACAGAACCTTGGCTACCCAGCCTCCGTGATCTTCAAAAATGAAATGCTCTTCAAGACAGCTGTTGTTACAGCAGACATTTCAGTATGCATGTCAACTGTCATTCTGTTAGTAGAAACTATTTCAATAATCAGGATAAAACACTTTCTGAAGAAAAATTAATTACAGAGAACTGCTTTATATGCAACATGAAAACTGGTCAGTGATGCAGTAGCAGGATCATCTTAGGATGAATGTGATACTTTCGCGTGCTTTAACTCAATACTGCAGTGGTTTCCATTAAAAATTAAATATTTGCCAAGGGCTAATTCACTGTGCCCCTCAGACTAGAAAATAACTGCAATATCTCAAATGAGAGGGGAAGATAATCATTGCAAATACAGATTTTAAAAAATTATTCCCTTTCCTCATTTAAAATTCATAAGGCCAAAAATATTGGAAAGGACCTATATGAAAGTACAGTTTGAAGATGCTGGAATGAGGGTAACAGGGTGAGATCTTCAGAATAAAATTTGTATGACTGTTGATTGTCATCTTTGCCAACACACTTTCTATCCTAGATTTCATGCTTCCAGATAAGGATACTAAAAAAATACATCTTTGTAAGTGCTTTAAGATCTACAAATGTAAAGTGTGGAATTACTATTTTTATTATTAATCAAAAACCAAGCAGCAACTTTTTCAAAAAATACTTTGTAGTTGCTAGGTGACAACAGTGTAGTCTCCTACAATGTCATTTACAAAAAGCAAGCTCTTACAAGCAAAGAAATGAGAAGTTAAGGGCATCATAAATCTCGCTCTGCTTAGTTAATAAGCAAGAATATTATTCGTAGGTACAAAGAAATGCATACTGCACTGTGTAACAGTCTTAAGTTTGACCTGTGGATTTGCTTTCGAATGTATGGGTCTTTATGATATCTGATTTTCTCTACTGATTCTGAGTTTCTTCACTGATAACATTAATTTTCCATTGTTATTTCTAAACAAGCAGATTAAGCTTGTTTTAACATCGGTAATTAGACCTAGCCAGTTATAAATACCTCTGGATTTGTTTTTAAGTTACACGCAGAGAATTATGCACCCTCTCTACTTTAGGCCAGACCAGACAACTAACAGTGATCCTAATGGAGGTCCTTGTCTAAACTCAGTTAGCTAGAGAAGAAACTTATATTTCTACTATAGTCCTTGGAGTTGAGGATGAATTAGATGCCTAAAATGCCCTGAATTTGCCCATGAAGTTTCATGACTTGTTTAACACTAATGCTGTGTCCATTTTACATGTGGCGATTACAAATGGGAAAAAATGCATCCATTAAAGTCTGAGTTAAGATCCTGAGTTAAGATCCTGAGTTATGATCACATTAGACTCTTTGTATATACAAACCCTAGTAAATACACATTTATTTTTAAGCAAGTCCATAAATGTTTGGAGGACAAGGATCTTCAGGCTCATTTAATGAACACTGCAAGATATGTGAGTGCAGTAAATCTGTCAGTTCACTGGATTTTCAGTATTCAGAATTTGCTAAATATCTGGCATGTGAGGATGTTCTTGTGACTTAACAACATTAACTGTTTTTTCTTTTTAAACAGAAAATTGAAATAATCACATTCAGTTTGTTGATAACTGAGTATTTAGACTATTAAGGAATTAAAAAGGGTCACTGATAGTTACATTAAAAGAAATCTGCAGGGAGGTCCGAGCTATTAAACAACATTTTTAATTTTTAGTCACTTTGAGTGAAGCTTTCATCACTGAAAATGCATCACCTGTAGGTAATAGATCTCCCCAAGTGTTTGCAAGCAGTGGTAAATGATTTCACTGATGGCAACCCACTGCAAGGAAGCAGCTCTTTGTACTTCAGTCATTGCTTTGGTCACTGAGAGCATCTGTGGATGACAGCCTGCCACTAGAGAATATATTCACCATCAGCTTTTCCTTCTCTGTCAGTTTCAATCACTGAGAATTATGTCCAGTTTTCAAATAATGGAATCTAAAAAAACATTTTACTGTGCCTGCCCTTGAAAAGTGTCTGTTGCAAGAGCCAATGTGAAAATCTATCTAATCAATGTAAACTGTCTTCAGCAGCTATAAAGCACTTACTGCTGTGTTACTGTAGCCTAGATCTGAACATAGAAGAAAAATACCCCAAAATCCAATAGACTGTTGCAAATAGAATATATTGATGTTACTGCTAAAATTCCCTTGTTGTGTTCAGATTCTTCCGGTAAAATTAGGCTGATAGTTTACATAAGGTTTTCTATGCATGAGATAAAAGATGCAGATCAGTTTTAAAGCAGATACAGAGTTACAGTGTGACAGACAGAACCTCTCTGATATTGTTCCTGATGCTCCTTTATGTGGTTGCTCCTCCTTGAGCTCATTTAAAAAACCCCAGAAACAACCACTCAAAAGTTTGCATAGCCAGAGGTAGGAAACAGTCTTTTCTTTCTCAGGTGCATTTAGGTTAGTCTGCATTACACATGAGAAGAGTAGGAAAGCAAAAGTGTTTCTGGTCTTTTGAGACACTGAACATCATACTCACTGCCTACATTAAATGTTGAAATGGAACTGTTACCTCCTCCACTGACTAACTACAGCATGCCTTTACACTTGGATTTCAAAACAAGGACTAAAACCACAAAGTAAGTCAAAATCTGGTACTAATTCTGTGATTGCACTGGTGTGCTCATTTTTCAGAGGCAATGCTTTCAATTAGTGCATTTCCTAATATGTTTGTATTTTTAAAGTCAAAGGCTTTGCTACTCCCTGGACAACTGACCGGTCTAATCAAGCTATAGCAGCACAAGGAAAACGTATTAAAACGATCAAACTGCTTCAGTATGGTACTATGAATGACACAGATACTTGTAGCACTTAGCATGTGTAGCTCTAGTTGACAACAGTATTGGAAAATATACATGAAATTTAGTTAACACTATAGGACAAGAGAACAGCTCACTAGAACAGAGAAGTAACTGAAATGAAAGTTGACTTGTCAGTCACTGTGAAAATTGTGAAGGTGCTGCACACGTTCAGGAATAGCAGGCCATGAGCGCCTGCCATGCTGAAGGCTTGCTTTTAGGTGCTAAGTGCATTTGAACAAGATAATCAAGAATAAGGTTGTTTTTTTTTTCTGACCCAATCCTGTATCTGACAGCATCCAGAATTCCTTGGGGAAAGGACCCAGAGGATGAGGCGACCTGAGAGACACTGCAGGAGAACACACAGCTTGGCTGGAACCACCACACAAACCCACCCAACTTCTTTCCTAGAATGTGTCCTCTCCAGTGGAATGGAAGTTGTGTGATTTGTAAAACTGCGTATATTGGTGATTGAAATATTTTGGTAGCTTAGTATATTTAGTCTCCAATAACCAATTGTCATTTGGTCTTAAATCATGACAAGGCTGCAAAAAAGAGTGTCATAGAGTACTTCTGTAATAACTAACAAAGAATTACTTTCCATATATTTTTTAACCCAACCTATTTATGAGATCTGTTGGTATTACTTCTTATCTTAGTATCTAATACTGAAAGTAACACCTGAAACTCACTTGTAATATTCAACAGCAGGAACAGAAATCTTTACAGATTCTGCAGAGTGGTCTAAAGATTTGACAGATAACCTAGTTTTGATAGGCTTTCAGAGCCATTCCCATTTTACCTACTTAAGTTTTAAAAACTCCATTACTTTAATTCCTTTAAAATTCTTTAAGACTTCTGTATAAGGAACGACTTTAGAAATATGGTGAAATGTGAATTAGTAAGAAGACTGCAATAAAACATACAATTAAAATTCTAATTTAGAAACTTATTCCCTGGCATACTAGACAGCGATAACTTAACCTCATTAATCTTCCTGATTTATCTCCAGCAGAAAAATATAGTATGTTGATAGGATTTCATGATCCTTTTTTACAGAAAGGACCCTCTGGGTACAACACGCACACTTGTACTGTAACTAATGTGCAGGATATATTATTTTTAACTTGTGTGTAAAAGAAAATAAAGTTGGTCTCAAGCAGTGCTTATTTCCTCTTATGAAAATGAATTTCCCGCTTTTGGAGGATTTAACAAATACTTTTTATGTACAGCATGTGCGATTTTCTTATCTCCCCATTCCTCCCCACTTTGTATTTTCTTCACACAGTATGTAATTAAAAGTTTTGTCATATCTGTATATTTTCAAGAGGAGTGTGAACTTGAGCAACACTCATGATTGTAATGTCTGTAAACATAAAGTGAACAGGCTACTCCAAATACCAACTAGTTCTGTGCTTTGACAGGAAACCAGAGAAAGAAACTGATGACCACACAAGCACTATCCATCCTCTTGTGAACAAAACTATCTCCTTCATTAGTCATTAACTGTGCCATCTCCTTGCTTTCCCCCTACATTGTTACAAAGGATGTAATTACACGTTAATTGTACACACATGAGTAAAAAATGGTGCAGAATTATTTATTTCTTAATGAGAAATCCTACCTACCAAGACACAGGTATTTCTTCACTACAAGGATGGTGAGGCACTGGAACAGAGAAGTTGTGGATGCCCCATCCCTTGAAGAGTTCAAGGCCAAGCTGAATGGGGCTCTGAGCAACTAGGGAGAGGTGTCCCTGTCCATGGCAGGAGGGGAGGAACAAGATGATCTTTGAAGTTCCTTCCAACCCAAACCATTCTACAATTTACAATGGATTCTACAATTTACACAAAAGGGGCAGGACTCCAGGTCATGTAACAGTCCACTGAATGTGTAGGTAAGGTAAATTGACTTCTTTACACTATCTTCAGAAGGGTAACATGTAAATACCTCAAAGGACTTGGACAGAAAGAAAATACTCAATCTGGTCACTATGACATGGTTTGAATGACGCCAAAATGGAGCAGTAGCTTAAAATGTTGTGTGAAGGCAGAGACACTGAATTTGAGCTAACGTGGGTCACAAAGGTACCATTATAACCAGATTTTTCACCTCTTGTTGCTCATTTCCAATTTTTATTCAGGAAACTCTTTTTAAAGTCTCTTTCTGCCAAGCAAAACATTCCTTCCACAATGCTACTTAGAACTCAGAGGTACATCACTCCCAGATTTTTTCTATTGTACACAGAATTTTAGCAGGCAAAAAACCTAAAAACTGGTTTTAGGTACCTTATGGCTTTGAGAACATTAGCTGGAATCTTTCTGTGCACTTTAAATTTTAATTCAAAAAACCAATAAAAGATTTAAATATTTTTTTCTGAGTCTAACCCATTTTTCCTCCTAAAGATTAGCACTTTGATATTTGATTTACTTTACAAATAATAAAAGCTTGCCCCAGGGAATGGTTTCAAAGAGCTAATGAAATATTATTAAAGTAGAGCATAAAGATACAATGTGCTGTGAAAAAAGAAGGCAAAGACTACAGATTTGTTCTTCCTATAGTAAAGAGAAGAGTTTGCAATTGGTTTAAATTATAACAAAAAAAAAGAAAACAAAAGGAAGAAAAGAAATTAAAATGAAAAAATCAGAGTGGGAAAGAGGAAGAGGGAGGAGAAGAAGAAAATATTAAAAAAATTTAGTCACCAGAAGAAAAAGTCTGCATTCGACTGAAGTGGTAAGCTTTGTGTTGCAGTCATTAAAATTTTCTGTTCACTTGTGTTTTACATAGTGATTGATGAGAGCTACTTCACTCATTGCCTAGATATGCTATGTAGTGAACAAAAACAAGGTTTAATGATTCCAAGAAAATCCTTCTGAAGTGGGAAATAATTTCCATGGCAAAATACTTCTTTTCCATGGCTTGACTGGCACTGTAAGCTTAGGACATTATTCTTTGAGCAACTGTATTATTTGAAAAGAGACTATTTATTTAATGCCTGTGCACTTCTGCTTACTGAAGATTATTTCTAATGAAAGGTGGTCAACATTACACTGGTGGACACATACACTGACAAGAAAGGTGACTTCCGACATATTTCTAGCTAATCCAGTAAGATTTTTGTCTGATTTTATCTGAATTCATCATTGTAATTGAGACAGCACTCTGAGCTCAGAATTCACAAGAACTGCCCGACTTTAAATTATCAGCTAACCGAAGCACAGAAAACCCGATAAGGTCTTCAAATCCCCTGTTGTGGTTTAGAACCATGCAATTTGGAAAAACCTTCAGTGTAATAAAATTCCCTGAAGCAACAGAAAACAGCATGTGGAGAAACAAACCAAAACCAAACAAATGTTGAATTTGAAAAGCGAACGAAGCCCTCCCCTATCTTCATCCAAGTTGTAATGTACACACAGCTGATCTAACCTTTCAGAAGTGATAAAGCACCCCTCAGATTAGGCTCACTAAGTGGGCCTCAAGGGTTTCCATGAGCATATCTCGGCTGCTCTAGTTAATACAGTTTGAATAGAAGATAAGAGAGAAACAAACCTCACATAATAAGATTTTAATTCTGCTACAGGGCGACACCGACATCGCATTTAACTACAAGATAAAAGCCAGAGTACACTGGGGTGCACAGATGGAACAGAAATATTTTGCACACTGTTGTTTTTCCCTGTAGATAAGATAGAACTCTTCAAGGGAATTAAGAGCAGTAGGGTGTGCTAGAACAGATAAAGGTCTACTTGCAGTGCCCTTTCAAAAAAAAGGATAGCACTTCATTGTGCTGGCTCATTACATTTTTTGATCTTCACAGGAAGTTTTGGTGCCTCGATGTCTGCTTTGCTTGTTTGCAAATACACTGTTTGCTAGCATATATAAAGTCAATCAGTCATTCCTCTGGGCTTGACTTTTAGCCCAGCATTTTCCTTGTTCTAAAGAAAAAGATCTCCTATCTAAATGCTACATGTCTATTTACCACTTTTCCTGGCTGGCATCCAGTCCCTCAGCTTATCATTTGCTTCGGGGAGAGCAGTAATGGGTCACAGCAGAGCCACTGAGAACCTCCACAGCAATGGGAGCTCCCACTACTTCACTATTCAAAAATCCTGGCTCTGGGTTTTAAAGTTACGTTTCCTTTTCCCAGACATCCCTCTGCAGGCTCTCACTCTGTAATTGCTTCCTGTCAATCATCTTCCCTTTGGACAGCTGCACACTTACTGGAAAGGTGGGTAAAAAATTTGAAAAAGATGGTGTTGGTCCTAGACGATTTCCCATCTCTCTGAGAAACTACTCAAAGAATAATACAGAGTATTTAAGTGCATATAATCAGCATAAAAATAGTAGAGGTAGTAATGGGATTGACAATGATGACAAGTGTTGCTGTCAATTGTTAACCTGATTATTTTTAGTTTGCTCACTGTACACTGACAGACAGCAGCACTTCAATACAGCCCCAAGACTACTTGTTAGAACAAACAGCATCTGCTTAGGCACACTAATGAAGAGCAGCAGCTCACCAACCTGAATTGCCTTATTTTGATGTTTGAAATGTATATACAGCACTTTCTCATTCCAAGAGAGGTAACTCTGCAAAAATTCATCAACCAGGCTTAAAACCAGACAGTTCATTCTAATATATAATACACAGAATCAAGGCTACTTAAATGACCCAGGCTCAGCTAATGGGTAATGTGTAGTGGAAGTACTCTGTGGAAGTTAACAATGAGGGAGAGGAAAAAGGGGGTGCTGTCCCTAAATGCTCTTATTTGAAGAGCAGTTCTGCATCATTCATCTAACATCTAACATGTGGTACTAATATTTTCTCAGTAGAAAAATACAATGCATATGTGCAAGTTCCACTACAGCATGTATCCACAGGAACTTACTGATGGACATTTGGATTGTCCATCTCTCTTTCCATGTAATCAGCTATTATATTCCTGATGCCTGAGAGAGAAACTTTCAAAGAGCTTTGAAAAGTCGGAACTTGTACTGACCTTGTTAAATGCAACAGGGATCTTTGAATGTCCCAGTGCAAGTATCACTCACACAGCTACATTCAGAGAATATACTCTGTAAGTGAAATAAGTACTGAACTAACAGAAAAAATCTATCTCCAGCACTAATGGTGGAGATGGGAATTTGAGTGTCATGAGTTACTTACTGGACAGATGTGCAACAAGGATGTCTCTTCTCCTCTAGTTTGGTGGTGTTTTACAATTGCTATGTACAAGCAACAGCAGAGTTCAGTAAATTAACAACCCAAATGTAATACTCACAGCAGACTCCAGCAAAAAAACCACAAAACAAACAAAAAACCAAAAAAAACAAACAAAAAAGGGAAGAAAAGTGCCATTGTTTGATGGAACAGTCTTTTTTCTAAAGGACAATATGGTGAGGACATGAAGGTGAGTTGTTTATGAAGTAAAGAGAGCTAACTGAAGTAAAGAGAGCTAACTGAAAAGTTACTGAGTCTGTGTTAACACAAATGGATTACAAAATATGAAACAACAAAGATATAAAGGGTTAGTCACAAAGAAAAAAACCAGTGCAAAATTTTGTTTATATTCAGAGCCTTAAGAACAGAAAAGGAGCAATCATAGTTCTGCACTTAGATCACACCTATGACATTATTCTGTGGATTTTTTCCTGCTATGCAGGACCCTTCTGAATATGTCACCTAGCTACTCTTTTGTTCAGATTCTGATCTTGCTGAGTATCAAAAGAACTCTTCATTAATGAAGATTGAAGTTTAACGACTCGATGTCTAATTTTGGCTTTTGCAATCTGCTTCTTGATTTTCTCTTCTGCATAAACTGAACCAAACACAGCAATTTATCAGCTATCCATGGACATTTCAAGATTTCTATACATTGCAGCTCTAAATTTTTATTCTACATTTCCTTTCATTAGAACACTGCACTCAATCTAGATTAATTGAGGCAAGCCAACATTAAAACAGCTCTGGTGAATAGCAGCAGATGCCTTTATTCTCTGCATCCCTCTATAAAACAAAATTTAAAAAAATTTGAGTCTCTATATAAATATTTCCCTTAGAAGACAATACAAAGATTCCAGGCATCTGTTCCTCATTAAGCCAATTACTAGTTGTTTAAAATAATCCAATAAAGTCCATATTTATTAGATTTATTATTAAACTCTATGAGCCAAATTCCGCAAATGGAACAAAGCAAAATGATGATGAGTGAGCTAGATGGACAAGAGTGACCCGGCACCGAAATGTTCCAATCCTGACATTAGGTGGAATAATAAACATCCAATCTAAACCTCCCCTGGCACCAATTTGATGTTGCTTACTTTTGTCTTGTTGCTTGCTACTTGGGAGAAGAGACTGACCCCCACCTGATTACAATCTCATTTCAGGTAGCTGAAGAGAGAGAGATAAGGTCTTCCATGTCCCACTCTGGCTCCCTACCTTGTCCTAAGTCAACCTGAATCTTAGTTCCATAAGAATATATTTAAAAGTATATCTGAGACAATACCCCAAGAAAGAATGGTTTGGTTTTTTTTTGTATTAGGTACCTGAATTTGGAAGCTATCATTCTCTGTAACTTCAGTGCAGTCATAATAGCTGGCAACTAAACTTGTCATATCACTTAAAATACAAACACTTGATATGATACCAGATCAAACTTGAATTCTGGCATAAATCAAGACAATTTTTCTGTTTTTCGTTAAAAGATGCTGAAACTTTTCCAGGCGTGGGCTGAAACTATATGGTGAATGGAGTGCTTCACTGCTTTATGCACATGAATTTCAGCTTTTAAAAATGTGGTGTGTATTAATGACAATCAAAATAGGACTTTCTATAGAGTATTTTTTTCCTTTTTCTCCACAGAGAGGAAAGCAATCTTTTTAGTTTGTTGTTTTTTTCCAGTATTATTGCACTACTAAGCTTGAGCACTCCAGAACGCTGCAGCTCCACACTAGAACAGTCATATGGGTAGCACTATCCAAATATTTCATTACACCAAAAAAAATCATGTTACTATTACACTTCCAGACTGGTCAGTCAGGTTTCAGTTTTCTACTGTCCTTCTGCCTCAGCAATGTTCAAATATAAAGTGTTTTAAAAAATGTTACCAAAAAATAAGAAACACACAGTCTCAATAACAAGAAATAAAAAGCAATCCACAGAACAGTTAAAACTTGAAAGAAGCCCTAAATCCTGCACATAGCATGGCTTTTCTAGCTTTCTTTGTGTGCCAGAGATACATGTGCTTAGTAAATACCAGTAAAATAAGCACAAATGCTGTGCAAAAAACTGACAAATGGAGGGAAAATATGTCAATCTCAAACCAGATCTACAATTAAACATATAAAAAGCATGAGCAATTTATGTGATTTTCCTTGTATTCAAACACTTTTATATTTTGTTCTAGCTACTGTCGCTTCTATAGACTTGATTCACAATGTAACCATCAAAACTTAAAATTCAAGCTGCTGATGCTGTAAAAGAAGAGACAATTAAAAAGTCACTGGCAAAACTGAAATGTGTGTAAAACTACTAGGAAAGCAGCAAGACACCAAATTCGCTTAGATTTTAAATGTTTTTCCCAGTGCAAAACCAAAGCAAACGCTTTGGTGTGGTTTGAAAGCTCAACCTGCTTAACTTCAAAAATTCAGACAACGGCACCTGCTTTGCTCTCCAAAACATGAGAAGAAGTGGTTTACTGCCCACACTAGGAATTTAATTCCACTACCTCAATGTAAATAATGCATCTCTCACAAAAGGGTCTAATTAATGGAAACAAGATTCTTTACAGAATAAAGCACTACTCAGAATAAGGCTCAAGGATTAGGCTTTAGCGTAGCAACTACATGCATTGTATATAAAAGTATTTTACAACCAAATTTCTTTTTTTCTCTTTCTCTTTACAGCATCATCAAGCTGCAGCCCCAGTCCACAGCAGTGCTACAGTCCACCAGTAAGACAGTGAACCAGGAGAACAGCTAGTAGAGTAAAAGAACTAGAAAACACTGAGGATGCTATCTGATTTAACGAGCAGTTTGTGTTCTTTATAAACTGAAGTGATGTTAGTTCTATAAAATTGACTACCAGTATGGGAAAAAAAGAGAAAGAATTACCATTTCACATCACATTGTTTGCTGTGTATATACAGGAGCATTGATTTATTTTTTTCCTCTTTATGTGTGTTAACAGCCATACTGGGTCAAACCAGAGGTCCATACAACCGATTAGTTTTTCTGCAACAGAACTAGTAGCAGATGTTTACAAAAAAGTATGATGAATAGAGCAAATAGAGAGTGAATCTTTCCCCAGCATACCCTTTTAGCTTCTAGCAATCAATGGCTTTCCTGAGCAATCTCTTCCTCAGCCAGAGACTGCACACAGCCATTGTGTTTAATAATGAATTTGTCTAGGCCATTTTTTAACCCATTTATAATTTTGGCTTCACAGCATCTTGAGGCAATGAGCTCCATGATGTAATTACGTGCTGTGTGAAAAATATTTCCTTTTGTTCATTTTAAACCTGCTGCTTAATAGCTTTGTTGGGTGCTCCCGATTCCCTGCATTATAAGGAATAATGAATAATTGCTGTTAGCGTTGCAGAAGTAACACTGATCTCTGGCACAGCTCAGAATATCTGAAGGGGGTATTACAGCAGCCCAGAATGAGTGATATTTCACTGTCCTGGAAAGAAAGTAGAGACTTGGTACTGGAGCTGATAAAGTGGCTCTGTGTCACTTTTAAGGATTTCCTTACTTACATAATCTTTACAAAGTTTATTATGCCAACCTTAGGGAAGCTGTGTACAACAGTGTTACACAGAGCATAAAAGCTGGAGTTGAAGTATGAGTGGGTGAATGAGCCAAACCACAAACTGGAAATGTAGAATTTTACTTTAGTTTTCTTTGTCCAGCTTGACCAGAGACACCAACGACAAACAGAAACAGCGGCAGATAAAAATCAAGGCTAAGTGAACAAAAGCTCAGCAGATATCACAGCCTAACGCAGCAGACAATGCTCTGAAATACTTTTCAAGCAAACAATACACTGAAGTGTTCTGGCAATGACTAATGGTTGACAGCACACGGAAGAGCAATACTGGGATCACAAAGACTGAAGAACTGTTGCATGCAGACTTTCTCAAGATTAAAAAGCATGTGTCTCAACTTGGCAGTCATGCTTAGATTCAGAGGACTTTGGAAGGACATGAAAAATCTAAAAAGAGCTTTGCAATACAAGCTTTTCTCCATCTATTTAAGTCTCCTCTGTTCTTTCCTAACTATTCATGTGGGGTTGGAGGTGGCTCCTTTCACTGTTACTTCCTGAGTAGAAGATACAGGATCTGACCTATCTTTCTAACATTTCTTACGTCATACTGGAAGTTTGTTGCTTGGCCATCATTCTTGGCAAGGAAAAGCACAGAGATTGCTCATGTAGAGATATTTACTGTAGACAATCTGAATGGTAATATTATCTCATATCAAAACTCTAAGCTCTGTGATACAGCCAAGTATTTAAGCATCAACGGTAAAGTATTTCTGTTGTCTTCTCCCACACTAATCACAAACTAAAACTTTATGCTTACTTCAGGAACCAATACTGCACTGTGTGGAAGCTTCCACCATCCCAGAGCAAGCAGTAGGAGGCACTCTATTCAGAAAGGAACCCTTTTTGCATCGGACAGAGACAAAAATCTACCATTTCACAAAAAGAGCTTATGCCCCCTTTACTGCAGGCTCCCTTTGTTAGCTGAAGGCAGCCATAGCTATGCCTGCCTCTGAACAGCCCCAGCCTGTCCATCAAAGCAGGTCCTCATTTCTTTTTATTCCCTTTGGTGTGTGGTGTAAAAGCAGAGACAGCCTGTCTCTTGGAGACCCAGACCCCTGTCTTGTAGATACAAGAACTTCTTTTCTGTAATGTATTAAGAACAGTTATTACAGCATAGGCAAGCACCTTAAAACTAGATGAGTAATAAGTGAGCTCAGCTGATTTTAACAGAAACATATGCCATTTATTTTTAACACAGACCAGAGCAGAGCACTGTCAGTCATGAATCTTTCTAAGATCTTAAGGGGAAGAAACTGCACCATTCTTGTGGACACATATTCCAGCTTCTTCGCCATTATATGAGCATGTCTAAACTATTATGTCTCTGATGTCCCTTGTGTGGCTTCCATTTATGTAAACAGTAAAATATAAAACAGGAAAGAAGATATATTAAAAGCATCTTCAAAACAGCCCCTTAAATCCCTTTAAAACCCACTGAACTTAAACATATGCTTAAGGTCTTCTCTGTCTTGGCTTCCAAATCATGTTGTAGACCTAAACCTTTCAGCTTTTGTGTGTGGATTTACATCGAGTGACTCCGACCTGCTGTTTCTGCCTTGGGAAGAAGTGTCAATACTATGAATTTTCATCAGTCTTGAACTGAGCTGCAAACCCAGTTACTCCAATAATTTTACATGGCTGATGCTGCCATCATGTCACTTCTGAAATACTGACTCTCACTGACAGTATTTCACAGGTCCTCAAAGCCAGCCTGCTTTTCCTTCTGCTCACTCCTGTGCTGCTTTGTTTCCATGGGTACTCCAGACTTCCCATCAGCTTTGCCCTGGAGGCCAATTTCCTGCCCATCGTTACCCTGCTAATCTTTGCCTGACCAAGGTGCCTGCATCTTCTCATAGCTGTTTAGCAGGCTGTGCCCCCTACACCTCTGAAATGACTTGCTGTGGATCCAGGGCGACCTCACTGTTAATTAGTAAGACAGATGCAGAGCCAAGCAGCTCAGCAAACTGCACAGCCCCACAACAGAGCAGGCAGGGGCATCCCGGAGATCCAGCATGACGGGAAACCAGGGGAGCAGCTATCACACAGAGACGGAGCTAATGGTAGGAAACCAGCAAGAGAGAATAGAAGCTTGCCAGCCCCCTTGTCTGCCCAATTACGACCTGGCGGGTTTTCAGTGAACTTAAGGCTTCCCACAGACTCTTTTGGGCCCATCAAATCAGTACGTTGTTACAAAAAAAAATCGTTCCTGCTAGAAAATGATGAGCATCTGTTCCATTGACAGGACAATCACTTAAGCACCACAAGAAACATATAAGAAGTCTTGTATTCCAGTTAGAGAACTTCTTAAAAGATACACTGAGCCACAGGCTACATAAAAATACAAATTTTCATTTCCTGAAAAATTTATAATGGCTACTTTAACTTATTTAAAACAAATGCATTATAGAAAATATCGCATATTTTACATATGCTGTGGATAAACTGATGCTAAATGAAAATCCCAATAGCTAAATTATGCTAATTTGATTTGAAAAGTGTTCCTCTCACTTTACAAACAGCCAGTAATAATGCTCTGGTCATGAGACCAGCAATGGACTAAAATGCCTAATTATTTGTAGTGAATAAATGCAATCTATAGAAAACACAGAGTGTATATATAATTAATAAAGAGTAGATTATAATTGCATTTAACATCATCTGCATAATTTAAAATGGAATAACTACATGACTGATTTTTAATGTCTTTTTAAAGGGCACTAATAAAATATGAAGAAGGTAAGAAGGCTATATGAGTAGGAAGTAATGAATAATATCTGGAACATTAAAGCACAATATATTATTCTGTGCACATAAATGGGACCAATTCATTTTTGCAGGTGCAACGGGAAAAGTATGGTACATCAGCACTTTTCAAAAGTAAATAATATGTTAACTGAAGAAGAGATTACAGATTCTGATCAAATATTCAATGTCTTATTTGAATAATTAATAAGTCAGGCTGGTGCAAATATGCAGCAAATAGCCTGCAATGTTTCAAAAACTTTTCTTTCTTTCAAATCATACTTGTCACTAGCACTTAGAATGTTTAACCTATCACCTTAATGCTGTGAGCATTAAAGCCATTCTTGTGGATTTCCCTCTGGAAACTCACATTATGACTGAAACGACATTCAGTGGCCTCATTTAGTTTCCTACTGTCGTGTTCGATAGCCCATAACAATACATAGATTGGTTAAATCTGAAATTAAACCCTGATTTCAAGAGGTAGAGAGAGAGCATGAATTTGATACTAGCAAAAGTACAGTAGCAAGATCAGTCAGCAAAAATGACTTGACTAATGGACAACCAGAGTAAAATACACTGAGAAGTCTGCTTGGTACAGTTTGACTGTTGCTCAGCCTGTGGCTGCCAAAGGGGATGAAGACAAGACAGGCAGGAGAATAATGCTGAACAGATTTCACATGCTAAAATAGCGGAATGATGTGTGAGTGTTTGTTATTAACACGAATATATATCTGTGTACATCCAAACACGTAGGAAGGAAGCAGTAGGATGGAAACGGTTAATTATTTCCATTAGTATTACATAACCCCTGTGTTAATTACTTGGACTTATCACATGTGGATACAGGATTTTCAAAGATCTGCTTGGTACTAAGTTGACAAAAATCACTGAAACTTGGAAACTATTTCTTTTATTGCTCCAATTTCACATTGCACGTGCCCACAAGTCTTTCCAGAAGAAATTGAGAAAGATTTTTCAATGTCTTCAGAGAATAAAAGATCCTAATGATGGGAGTCATAGGTCAGGAAAAAGGGGAGGAAGATAGAAACCAGTTTTGAAAGACTGCCGTGACGGCTGGACTGAAGGTGGGAAAAACCCCCACAACCTCCTAAAGCAAATTGAAACTTTATTACCATGGGATAAAGAAGTGCCAGAGGCACAAAACTGCATGCAACAGTTAAAATTTTAAATGCTTATGTAGACTCACTCATTAAGGATCAGGAATAACATCAGATGTGCTTATCATGCTTTAAATTAGCTTCAGATTTTCAGTCCAGCTATGCTGAGACATGAAACAAACGTCTGCTAAATATCTGAACATGGAAAAGACTCCCAGGGCATCTTCATGACCATGAGAAATGACATGTTACAGCATATTTTTTCTTGCTGACATATTTTGTACTCATTCATATGTTTGCCTCAGCATGAAGCAGGACTACCAGACTCAGTAGAAGCAGCAAATGATTGAAATAGCTGCCAGAGTTCCTACATAAGAACAACCTGCACTCATTTATCCACCCAATTGATCAGCTTAAGAATCTATACCTCATGACTTTTGAGTGGACCAACATTTTTCTGAGTGGATCAATACCACCGGTCTCTATTTTAACTGCTTAGAGGGATACAATGGTCATGAAAGATGCACTTTAAAAAGATGCACCAGGCTTTCCTTGAAACACGGTCTAAACTTTACATACAAGACTGAGTCTGGCAGACTTTCATGAAGAAAAATATTTGGCTGAGTTAGGTTTCCTTGTTCTTGTTAGGTGCCCTTGCTGACTGAGATCACACACAGTTCAGACTGTTTAGGCTACGGAGAAGAAGAAAACAAGAGGTCCACACCCAAGTAAATCACAGACTGATCAGTACCAAAAATAGCTGAATCACAGCATGAGCAAACAGCTGCCTACACCCCACTGAGAGCAATCCTAAGGATACTGGAAGTGTTCTAGTCTATACACCTCTGCAATTTTACTATTCAAACAGACAAAAGCACAAAGCCTTTCTAATGAAGCCATGACCTCCCCAAATCTATTTTCTGTGATAAGAATAAATTCTAATTAAACCTGCTTAAACAAAACAAATTAGAGAGCTGTTTCTGCATACACATGCACTTCTACTTAAATTGGAGGAGAATGCATTTAGGAAGAGTGGGAGAGGGAAACAGTGTGATTTAGAAAGTCGTGGGACATCTTGATCACCGGGCAGTTAACCACACTGTGACATAAGGCAGTGTCACATGAATGATATTAAGCACTGTGACAGCACTTCTCATCCACGTGAAATCTGTTAAGAAGAGAAATTCAGGGTGATAAAGGATAGGTTTAGAATTGCATAAAACTCGCTGACAACAACAGACATTCAGCAAACTAAGTGTCCTTCCTCCGAACTGAAAAAAAAATCCCAAACTGCCATACAGTTAAAATTATTGACAACTGATTCTTGCTGATCAACAACTGGAAGTCACCCATTCTTCTACAAGACTTAAACAGATATTGCATGCACTGGGAAGCTGTCACTACTAACACAGGCTATTCACTAGTGAATGTAGTTTCAGGTTTGGGATTACTTTATTTCAACAATTTGGTACTGATCCGGAGTACCTAAGGGTTTACAAACCAAAACATGCTTTGTGGATAAGGCAGTTGCTCATTTTTACTACTTCTTATGACCTCCCTACATATGATCTCCACAGTGCCAAGTCTTCCAGTGCCCAAGAGTCTGGGATAATCCCAACCAGGAACATGTTACCTCGTATAGCTGGAAGGCTTTTGCAGATCCTACAGCAATGTGAAGAAACCAGTTATGTCTGAATGACGTTCTTTGATAAAGGAAGAGTACCTGCCTCCTATAAAGGACCTCTATATCCCCATTTGTTGGGGTTATCCCTTGTATATGAGAGAACATTTACATAGTGTTAATCAAACCGTATGGCTTAATCAAACCACTGCAACTTTCCACTATTAAAGATTAACGATTGAACTGGGCATTCAGGTGGTTTTTCTGAGCTCTATCTAAACAGATGAAACTTGAAAATAATAATAGCAGTGATCTCTATGGATGAATATTTCTAACAATTTTCCATGCCATTTTCACTGGACAAGTTCCCACTATTTCACTTCTATCTCTCTGTTACGTTTATAATCCCTAAGGAGTTTTCCTCTGTATTACAAAAACAGAAAGAGAGAAACAGTTACCTGCTCCTGGTTCTTGAAGACACAGATGCTGTCCTTCCTGTATTTACACTGTGGACTAATGCCCCCCTCCTCAGCCAGTGTTCCAGAGTCTTTCTGTTTTCTGCGTAACTTGAGTCTTGTGGGATAGAAAATAACCTGCACTGATTGTGGTACTGACTGTCTCAGCTGGTGTTGCAGAATATCAAATAAAATCAGAAGAAAAGGTGTGATAAAAATTTACAGGTTGGAAGTGAGAAAGGTTAGTTGCACTTGCAAGGAACATGCAGGAAAAAATGGGGCCAGCTGGGTCCTACCAGTAGCTATATTAACATGACATTAAAAAAATACTTCATTTTCCTACTGTAGAGCTCTACTTCTCTTTTTTCTCTGCTTATCAATTCAATTAAATTCAAATACTGCCGACGTTCATTAATAAGGGATGGGACTGCATCGGTAAGACGATTTGTACTTAAAATAACAAACAAGGTATCAGTCTCGGAGGTCGTGAGATTTATTAACAAATCGCCATAACGAGGAAAAAGTCACAAGACTCGAGATTACATGGCAATTTATAACTTTCTAGTCCAATAAGCATCTAACACAAAACTTTGTTTTGACTTTATGACCTATCACCTGTAGTACTTTTTACTGCAATGCGACTGTCTCTTAACCAATAATTCTTTAGGTCACGTACACACATATACTTCCATTGTAACATCTAAATTCTTAGCTTAAACTCTAAAATCACATTACCATACTTAAAACCCTTCACCATAACACCCAATACATATTCTTACTTATAACTATAGAAACACAGGTTTGTAATTCTCTTGCTTAAGGTCTATATGTCTCTGTTATTACACCAGGCCAAGCTTCTTCCAGGGTTCTAAATCAAATCCTCCATCCTCTGCAGAAGTTTTTACTCCTCTGTTTCCTACATCCTACTATTTTCAAGATTTCAGAATAGGGCCCCAGAAACACAAGGCTTAAAAGTGTCATGTGGCAGCAAATTTGTCTTCCAGCTGGAACCAAAGAGAAAGAAAAGATGCGACTGGAGACTGAGTTTGAGTGACAGTATTCTAGTCTGTCAAGGCTTTGCATGATGGCAGAAAATGGAAATTATATCAGACTTTTTTCGAAGTCAGACATTAATCTAACAGTGATTTGGAGAAAACAAAAC
Source organism: Falcunculus frontatus (assembly GCA_013398115.1). Taxonomy (NCBI): domain Eukaryota; kingdom Metazoa; phylum Chordata; class Aves; order Passeriformes; genus Falcunculus; species Falcunculus frontatus. Next base: position 601,731 of record VZRV01004283.1, read on the forward strand.
CCAAAGTAGGCACCTATGGGGCAAACGTTCTCCATGAAAAATTTCCTGCTTGTCTGCAATGCTTTCTGTCTCCCCAAACAAGGGGAGGATGTGTAATTCAACAAGGATCTGTATTTCTACTGGTTTTATAGAGTTTTTCCCCGGTATTTTGTTTCTTAAAACCATTTTATATTTACCCCAGATATTCCACTGGCCACTGAAATTTTTTCAGTGAGATGGGTTTTACTGATGATTACCACCTCTACCTTAGCATATCTATATTAGCATACCTCCTGAAGTTCCATTTAAATGAATATAGTGCTTTTAAGACAGAATTTCTTTCATACCCCAAATTATTTTCAACACTCATCTCCAAACCCTCTTCAAATTATCCATTTTTTTATGATCACCTTTGACCACAATCCCCCAAGGCACAGCTGAACAATGACCATGGCCAGGTCACCCATTTATAAATACTTTTTCCAATCTATAACAGGTGCTTAGAAGTGCTAAACTAAAATGAATTGTTTCACACACACTAGATAATATATTTCATGTTCCTGACCTTGACAGGCACTCTGAGCCTGTATTCATCTATTTAACTACGATGATTTAGACATTAGTACAGTTACACTGGTGCAACACATCAGGATGAAGACCATGCAGGACAGAAGGAACATATTCAGTGCAGTTTATCCTGACAGTATATAACATTACTGTATTTGAAATAGTATTGGTTTAATGATGTAAAATAATTCCCGGACTGAAACAGTTAACTGCCAGAAAACCTTAAGAAAGGATGTGTTCGACAGAAGGGGAGGAGAGGGAAGACGAGACAGACAATGGGGAGGAAAGCCTTAAAGATAAAGCTACATGGAGGAACCTTTTTTAAAATTCTGTTATTGACGCAGTCCTGTTAGTGACAGTAAGTGAGGCTGATCTGAGCAGGATACCCTTTGCAAATCTTGGCTTTTCAAAGGAACCTCTGGTTTTGAGATAATGGAAGCTCAGAACTCCCTGTCATGGAACATAATGTGAAATTGATTTTTCAAGGCTTTATCTACACGAAGTTGCACTGGTTTAATTAAAGGTGTGTTTTTAAATCAATTGTGTTAAACCAGTCCAAGCTCCTGCGTGGACACTCTGAAATCGATTTGAAACTGTCTTACGTCAACTAACCTCAATTTGGCAAAGAACCACTTTACGCTGAGTAGACACCAATTTAAGTTGATCCGAAAACAGGGTTAAAAACAAAACTTATCTGGAATTGTAAGACTTTAATGAATTTATCAGTTTCTGCCCTAGCTATACCAGGCCATGCTGGCCTCCAGTAGCCTAACTGAGCTGTTTAGGAAGCGATGAACTCATTACTTGGATTTATAGCCCTTTGACTGAAGTTTTTGAGAAGGGATATAATGAAATACCTGTGAAAGTACTGAGTCTAAAACCAAAAGGTGACAGGTGTAAGGAGGAAGAAGTGACAAATTGCGGAAACCACTTTTCCCTTTTCTATTTACTTTGTTTCTTTAATGCAGAAAGAAGATGAGCAACGAGGCTCCTCCATGACCAGTAAAAGCTCTCCTATGCTATAATATTGGGGAACAGATTAAATAACCCACAATTAGTGTAGGGGTGCTTGGGAAATCAGGCCAATATTATCCTGTCAGTCTAACATCTAACACCACTGGAACCAAGCTAAAATCTCTCCTTTCTTAAGGGTCTGGCAGGGGATAAAAAGGATTTTAAAGATCCACTGCAGACTAGCTATGTGGAAATTTCCCCGAGTTTAAGGATTTCTGTGCCATCCAGATCATTTGCACTCCACTAGGCCGCAAATGAAGGTCTGCATTTAAGCCCACAGCTTACAGCAATACATTCATGTTCTTTCCACACCCAAGGAACAGATGGGAAAGCAGGCAGTGAAGTCACTACCAGTGTGGCCCTAAGGACACGTCTGCATGTGCTCTGGTTCTACAGGCACAGACAGGCACAATGTTGGTCGCTCCAGCCAAGAGCCAGGCCTGATCCTGCTTGCAGGAAAAGGAGCCTTCTCCCAGGAGAATAAAAGGGCGAAATCCTGCAAAGCAGGATGTTCCTCCAAGCCCTGTATATTGGGACCTATAGATAACTCAGTATCCCAAGTGGGTAAATCCTAATGCAGAGCTGAGCAGTGAGCAAGTAAGTACCAGCCTGCCATTGCTCAAAGACGATTTTCAACCTCTGTCCTTTGTGTCAGCTATGCTACTCCAAAAACTTGTGCATGACACCAACAGAACTTAAAATTACATATATGTGCTTAGACGGTGAACTATAGCCCTAATTATTGAGAATAGTGGCCCTAATTATTAAGTTTTATTTTAAAGCACTTAAAACTATGCATGACAGCAAGTGCTCTGTATCCTTCCACTCCTCTGAAGTGCTCCTAATGGGCAATGTGCTACTTTACTTTCTGTTCTGTTCCACAGACTTATTTTCAGAGTGAATCCTGTGTGAATTTCTCCTGAATCTCCCTTCTCTTTCCCTGGTGAGACTATATAATCCTGCTGTCTTGTTAGAGCAAAAACCATCTATGAGACTTCATTCAAAACAAATCCCCTGTCAAACTATTTCTTCCTTTTCATTTGGACATTTATCCTTCTGATAATATATAAAGAAAAAATTCTTTTGTTGTCTAGTTCAAATTTTTAAAGAGGGCAGTATCAGTCCGACAGAAATGTAAACAAAGAGATTTCCAACCTGTGCAGTGCTAGAATATACTGGGCAGTCATTCACTGCATATGGAGGAAAAACAGCATTACAGCAGCAGTTCAATGGAAAAACCCCTCAAATATATGGCTAGCTATAGTTCATTCTGATTATAACAATTTCCATATATAATGAGGAGTTTTTCAGTTCCAGCTTCACTCTTTTAAGTCCTCCTTCCCTGCCACTATTAACAAAATGCACCCTGATGTATTGCATCTACTGGCATTAGTCATGACTACACCTACTGCCTGTAATGGGATGCCATTCATCAGCTTGGTAGGCTGAAAATTAAGTGATTTTCCTGGAAACTGTTTCTCAGCAGAATCATTTGATCCACTGTAGTTAAAAAGCCATGTCACTGGTTGCACTATAAATTCCATTTTACGGTCTTGATTTTATTTTTTTTTAAATAAATTAATTGTAGTTTTCCTCTAGGCTGAACGCTGGTATAAAAGGTTTTGGCTGATGAGCAAATCTTTTCTAAACACAAGAATTTTCAATTCTATCACTTTTAAATAAAAGTGGCATAAAAAACCTCACAGGAACAAACTTGTTTAAGTCAGCTACACAAATGAAAGCTGACAAGTGATTAGGTCCTTCTGGGAATTAATTGTTTTCTATGTTTCAGGGGAAAAAATGTCATCACTGACTTTGGAAGTGGCCCCAAGCATGGGCTTTGGAAATCCAATACTACAAATACCAGTTTAAACAATTATTTATTTAAGAAAATTTTTATAACATGAAGTTGGCATGACAAAGCGTGAAGTTCAAAAAACCACCATCTCTCGTAAAATGCAAGCAGTATGCACACTTGTAAAAACTCAGCATCAGACACATAAACCAACAGTGCAGAAGATGTAATAACCAGATCCTTAGACCTGACACTTACTTCATACTCCTCTTTAAATCCATAGCCTTCTGCACACTTCATCTGGGTGATGTGCTGTAGCAAGTCAGCTACACGGATGGCTGGATGGAGCTGTCCGGTCTGGTAGGGCACATCCACTGGATCTCTCTTCTTATAGGTATGGGATTGGACCAGGCTGCTTGTGTCACTGACCATCGTATGGGTTTCATCTAGAAAAAGAGTATCTCATCATGTACTGGCTCATTTTCACTCATTAAAAGAAATAGAAAGTACAGAGATTTCAAGAGGAATGACAGAAATCTGACACCATCAGCATTGCTTCTGTCTGTGAAGGCTACACCAGAAGAACAGTAAATCCATGGAGCAGTTTACACACGGAAATTGCAAGACTGATTGGAATGAGGCAAAGTCCGTAGTTCTACAATGGAAGCATTGCAGAGCAGTCCAAACTCTAATATTGTTTTAAATATTGCTAGCTGATTGCAAACAAATTTTAAAACAGGCATTGGGTTTCAAACTGCATAGAAGTTTCATTCTGAAACTTCAACAAGTCCCATGGAATGAAACTGGACTTGTATTTTTCATAGATTACTAAGGTGCTGTATTTCACACTGCAAATTTAGAGCAAATGTTTGGAGTGAGCAAAATAAAAAGATGCACAAAATGGCTTATGGTTTCGTCAAGCTAGGACTGCAATGGAAATGTAGATCTGGAAACGACACTTGGAGACAAACTACAAGAGGACAAATGCAAAGGATCATCTGGTGAGGAAAAATGTCTTGACTGACTGCTGAACATGCTTTAGGACCACGGTGTATCATGAGCCACCACATTAGGCATGGAATGTTATATGTCAACTGACATGCAAGCCAACAAACAGGAGACCCCCGTGGGCTGGTTAAAATTTTTATGAGACACATACTTCTCCCAACCCTCCACATCTCTTCCATGGGGCAAATGGGCAACTTACCATTGATTGGCACTTTTAAGAAGATACATATCAGGAGAAAAAAAGAGGAGGAGAAAAAGGAAACAGGGCATAAGCAACAGTACTACATTAATAATTACAGGTAATTTTATGTTTTTAATTTAGTCTTTACAGAATGATTTCCTAAATGAGTCAGATTCTGATCTCAGTTTCACAGTATAAATTAGATTTACTAAAACCAAAGTATCATACTGTAAGTCAATTCACATAGATGGAACTGAGATCAAAACCTATACTTAGAAGTAAATAGATGTGAAAGTGCACTCTACCTAAGGAAGCAAAATAACTTTCTTCCTGTTTAGATGGAATTCTAAAAATTTGCTCCAACTTGACAAGAGAAAAAACCCACCCCCAATTCTAAGGTCCAAGAATCATCATAAATATTTTATCTGTTTACTCAAATAATAATTCTACATATCTTAAAGTTTTTAAATTTTAATCAAAATTGTTAATATGGTGCTTTGACTTCCTCAAGCTATTCCTCACTGACTGCACACTGAAAAAAATACTAAATCTGTATAATGTTATAAAATAAGGCATTTATAAAAAATGTTACTGTGTAAAATAAGCTGTATGAAAGGGAAGCATTAAAATAATATTTCCACATTCATAAGTTAGATATATTATAGCAGAAAGTTCCACAAATACGCTGTATGAAAAGGTCCCAGATTCTCATGTACACACCAAAACCACTAACACACCTTTTTAAAGGTGAGATTCTGGTCTTAGTTGTACTACTGAAAATTCATGTTCAAGCCAGAAAGCTCAATGAATTATTTTTCAAGGATGGTTTGAGGTCCTCTCAATTCCCTCTAAGACACATGAAATCTGGTCCTCACTAAGCATACAGTCAATATGAACTGTGCATTGAAACCTAAACAAAAAATAGCAGAGAAAAATGTATGGGTATGAGTATGGCCATTTCACTCCTTTTCTTGTCAGTCTGCTAATTTGGTCTAATGCAGAGGAAAGGGATTAATCTTTTATTCATAACATTTTACAACTTTTGTCTGATGTGATATAAAATCGTACTGCAAAGCACCTCGGGATGCATGGCATGAAGCGTGGTATACAAGTGTAGGTACAGTATGTTGCTGCTGAAATGGCACCTGAAAACTACAAGGTGGCTAAGACACAAAAGACAAAAAAAAGTAGAAAGTTGATAATGATTTTTTGGGTTGCTTATTTCAATTTTAGAAATAGGTTAGAAAACGTAAGGATTTTTTTTTCTTTTTTGCAAACTGCAAAATTCCTTGCAACGCAGACTGTTAGTAACTAAGATGAAGGCAAAGTTATCAAAGTCTTGTACTATGAAAGCATCGGTTTAATACTTATGAATCCGTTTCCTGCAGGCTCTCTAGTCTTAGACTAATTTTCCTCTCTCCATTTCTTTATCTCTTACAGCTGCATTAATACAGCAGGAGTTATCTTTTAAGTTGTTTTAAATAAAGTGTTTTTAAATCCTTGGTATATATGGTACATTAGGAGTCACGTATATTACAGTTTTTTACTTTGCCTCTGAGCACTGTAGCATGAGCTTTTCAGGCTGTGAGTTTTTTAAAGGGTGAGCTCCTCCAGAAGCAGTATCCATATGCAATGGGAAGTTTGTCTGCCTTAAATACTCCTACAGCTGCACTTGTCCTACGCTACACTTACCCATTCCTGTAGAGCTGTACAACATCTATTAAATAATACACTTAGGAAACAGTAAGTGTGCTGTGGCTTTTCTAGCAGATTTTGAAAACTGAACTCAACCAGACTTGAACCTTTCCCACGAGGTCACACTCTGAAGGTCATTTAGTTCTAACTACAGGCTTGACCCTGAAGTTTAACACAACTTCTTCGGACAGTGGAAGACAGCAAGAGCAGGTATTACTTGTAATTAACACCCTGCATACTTTGTTAATAGCTGTATTCCTCTACCAACTCAAGCATAGTTAATTTGATTTACCTCAGATACAACACTATTCCTGTATAGACAGTCATAAACACATATTGGGAGAGATCTAATCTGAATGGAGCACTGTTCATAAAATGGTACTAAATTTTTAACATGTAAAGTTACAAAAATATTTATTTTATGCAGTGAAACAACCAAAATATTTTCTGAGATGAGTAAGCGCTGGTTTGCTGCAGTAGACCATAAAATACACACCTAACTAATTAAAAGATTTTACAGACTTAGTAAAACCAGAGAATTTATTTTTCCCATGTGTGTTTGCCTGATAGCTGAATTACTTGCTCAGAGATTATTTCTTGGGGGGGGGGGGGGNCCAATAATTTTGTCACTGTTATTATATAGAAAAGGATCACAAAAATAACCAAAGAAACCATTAACTAAAACTTAATAATACAGATAGGAAATCTCAAAGTTTTTCTCCTGATAATAGTACTTTTCTCCTTGCCCACCCACAAGGTCAGAAAGAACATCTACTGGATGAAGCGCTGAATGAATGCTAAAGCACACAAAAAAAATCTAACATCTCAGGCAGTTAAAAGGCACTGCAAATTTCATTTGCATGCAGATTATTACATTGTTACAGTCACTACCATTACCTTCTTCCAGATTTACATAATGTATAAAACCAGCAAAGTTCCTTCTCAAAGTTAGCACACTGAAATGCACTGCACTAAATATTCTTTCACAATAACAAATTTTCAAGATCACCTTCCTAAAATTTTACTTCTTATATGCTTCCCTCTACTTCTGTGTAAGCCTGTTTAACTTACAGCTTAAGGGCAGGAATCAGTTAAGGGGTCTTAACTTTTTTAGAGTGGTTAGAAGAAAAAAGAGGAGAAAGGATAATATTTGTTGTGAAAATAAAAATTGAAAAATGAATAAATAAATAGGCTTAACATAGGAGTCTGAATTCTTGCTACAGTGCACTATTATGTTTTGAATTACTATTAAAAAATTGTGCCTGTTTAAAGTTAGCATGGGAAGGAGGTGTAAGCGAATACAAGCCACAAAGGGGTTAGAGTTAAGCACTGAAAATGCAATAGCGCCTCATGCTTACTATTCATCACTGTGCAGAAACCTCTCTCTTTTTGACATTGGACAATAGCAGATTTTCCTAAATTCCAAGTGGAAATGCTTTACATTTTAACTGTATCTTTTTAACCTACAGTTCTACTGTTTTATTTTATTCCTGTGACACCTGATGCATAATAAACTATATAGTCTGTCTTGTTATCATTTTGCTGTTCAAAATACCATCTCCTCTCTGAAACTTCACTTTAACAAGCATGTCAGAAACTCTGCAGAACTGTCAGAAGACATGATAGCTGGTAGATGGCCAAAACTGTACTTTGTTAGATTTTCTGTATCCTGAATAGTTTAACTAGGAAAAAAAGTTATTTTTAAGAAGAGACAGCCTCAGTTCTGAGATAAAACAGAAAAAAAATGAGGGAAACTATTTCAATTGCTACGATAATCAAATTCTTTTGTGTCACTCCAAATACATGCATAAACATTTCCTTGCAAATCCACTTGTTAAAATTATTTCTGTCTTTTCTCCCATGACTTGCACTATGACAGCAGTAATCAGGCCTGATAACTGTCCTTAGCACCTCAGTGTAGCCAAGTCTACCACCCCTCCCTGTAGCATAAAGCTCCAGCATTTTGCATACTATTGTCTGCTCCCCAAGAACTGCAACTTCCAAAATTACTTCAGCAATAAACTTTGATAAAGGGAAATGTTCTCACCTAAAATTGCAGTTGGCACAAATGGATCTGTCATACATCATAAGCAGGTCAATGCAGAAAAGGTAAAAAGAGAGAGAACAGTAAATGATTGATACATGTTCCCGAGTTTTCTTTCAGAAAGCTACTGTTAGCAGCCGGTATGTTTCTTATATATGCATTTAATGTTGATGGCAAGAAGTATAATAACATAAATATGTATGCTTTTATTATGGAAAGGTCTATAGAGGTGGAAACCAAGAAAAAAACTGGTTACCTGGGTAATAAGAATTAGGCACTGTTGTGCTCAGTGTGTTAGTTTTCATTGTAAATGAAGATGGTGAAGATACAGCTGCAAAGAGAAACAAAGCTGGTTAGAGACAGAGAAATGATACACAGCTACTTAAGCTGAGTGAAACAGCATATAGGATTGATTTGGCATAGAGCTCATCCTGTTGTGTTTCTTGCACTGGAATGAGGACCTAGGGGAAACCAGGCAAGTCTGGTGAATGAAATAGCTCACTGAATTTGATCAATTCTCTAAAAAGAAGTGTCACTGGAGAAAGCATTTTGATCGCTGATAGGAAATGTAATTCTTCATTCACAAGATTAGACTGAATACTGATGCTTGAAACAAGACATCACAACGACAAGAGGTGTTTTTGACAGAAGCTTTGATCATTAGTAAGTTTTCCTTATAATACTATAAATACTGTATGCAAATATTCTACTGTAGTTTATCTTTTCCTCTCCTTTTTTTATTTGATTTGTTTAGACAGGAGGATAATGTGCACAGAGATACCAAAAGGCCCTGAATATTACTCTTTGTTTAACACCGGTTTTCAGGGAGTGATACACAGACCAATGCTCACATTGGTATTTAATCACTGAACCATTTGTAAAACCAATGGGAAAGCCCAATGGAACAAATTAAGTTCAGTTTGTCTCCAGTATACAAATATCATGCAAATTACCACTGTAAACACAGATACATTTAACAGGTGAGAGTTAATCATAACATTTTACAGGATGTTCAGCCTAAGAGTCATTAGAGGCTTTTAAGCAAAACTCCTTGCAAATTCAGCCTTAGTTGCTTGTCCACAGAGCTCAAACTCAGTCTGATCAGTGAATGCAAGCACATTCTGGATACCTGTAAACAGACTAACAGGAATGTGTGAAACAAAAGAGCCGAGGAAGACAGGACCTACTGGATGAGGAGTGAGATTACTCCTGCTGGCTTTCATCCATCTTTTTTTCAGTTGATCTTCTAGTTGCTAGCCCTTGTTAAGATGGCGATATCTCAAAACTGGCCTAAATAATACTGACAGTTATAATTTATCATATAAATTAATATATATGAGACCATGTTCCTTTGATTATGTCTCCAGAATGAGGAGATTACATTTCCTTGATGGCAAGAACACAGTGATACTTCTTTTGGCTATGGATGCAGAGATCAGTTGAGGTCAGGGTTGCTGCAGGTAATAAAACTTGCTAGGTAGAGAATGCAGACAAGATAATGAACTTTCATAGGAAGTAGAAATGTTCAAAATCTCTTGAGTACAAGGCCTTACACAAAGATTATTCCTGAAGGCTGTCAGTGTGCACCTTCTGATGACCACATTTCTTACGGAAAGTCTAATTAGAGACTCTAGCCCTGGAGTGGTATAAAAAACTTATTATGGCAATGATTTAAAATATGTTTGAGGTGGTTTACATAAAGAGGATTTGGTCCCAGGAAACTCACTGCAGCTTCATTTGTAGTTATGACCATTCAGTAGCACTACTGGAAAATTGTATCATGATGATGCAAGATGAAGTAAACCCTCTTGATCTCTTCACAGAAATAAGCAATCTTATTAACTGCAAGGGTATATTCTCACCAGAAAGGCAAGTCTGATTTGAAAGATCTATTTCAAATCAATTTCAAAAGTAACTGAAATGCAAATTAACATTGCAAATTCTGAGCCTAATGCTGCTGAGAAAAGTCTCACTGTATAAACCTCACAGAGTGTTTGTACAATTGAGCTCATCAAAGATAAATTCTTAAGCATATTATTAAAGAGTGGGAGTTGGGCCTTGCATACTGTTACCACTTGAAACAAAATTTAATCTCTGACAAATTCTGAAGATGTTAAAAAACCACAGGCATACAAAAAACCTTGAGGTTCCTTAAGAACCACAAAATCAAAAAACCTTTTTGAACCTAGTCATTCTTTCAAACAATGATAAAAAACTACTGTTTTTTAATGGTCTTTGCTTAGTACTAACCCTCTGACAGGAGTGAGACCTTGACTAAAATTCTAATACAGGAAATTTTATATCCCAAATCTTATTTATTTTCAAGGTAGATCCAAGAAGACCCAGGATATTAGAGAATCTCTTATGAAATTGCAGAATAGATAAGTCCACTGAGTTCTTCCTTTGCACAAGCAACAGAAAGAGCATCATCCAGAATTGGAAATAATAAGACAATCAGATTATCATTATTAAGTTATTACATTCAAAAATAAATTTATACTACCAAAAAAGAAGTGAGCAGGGGAAGCATTTGAAGGATTTAGGACAGCATGAGGGATATAAAATTTTCAACATAATGGCGATTGGAGAAAGGTAAAACTACTGTTTCAGTAATGTCACTGCTCTTCTGCAGAAGAAAAGGATGGACAGAAAAAAGCTCAATTATCCTTATTATTTTTAAAGAAGTCTATTCTTGACGTCTGACTGTCTTGCTCATTTGAATAGACACTGTAATGTGCTGCACAGTGGGAAACTCTCAGTCCCATGGATTTTCCATGACTGAGTAATGAGGAATATTTTAAAAACCATTTGCACCTTTCTTTCACCTTCAAAAAAAAAAAAAAAAAAGAAAAGAAAAGAAGAGAAAAAACTTACATCTCCCATTTAGATTGTGCGTGTCCATGAAAGAGAAAGCTTCATCACAGTTGGTGCCTTGCTCAGTGTAGCTTTTATCCATTGAATTCACCATCACTGTCATTTCCTGCCGAGTACTACTCAATGTCTCTTTCCGCTTTTTAGCCAATTTTCTTAAGAAATGAAGGATGAGGAAAAAAAAGGAGAAAAACAACTCTCAGACATAGTTTTCATGTTGTTTACATCAGTATTGTAGTTTGTAACCATATTATTAAGTAACATTTACATTTGTTTTGGCATTTCTGGAACTTTAAATTTATTTTACTCTCATCTCTTTCAGTCTGATAATCAAAGGATAGTTGCCAATGCACTGACATGTGGTCAACAGCACCTTAATCCTTGGAGACCACCACTGAATTAAAATGGACTACTTGGATATGAAAGTGATATGAGCTACAGTATCAGAGGCTACATCTAATTAAACATATAAATAAAAATGACAAGAGAGATTCGACTGGAACTGACAAATCAGTACCAATGTTCACTTCACAACAGTCTGGAGAGGTTTCCTTGAGACCCTGTATAACACAGCAATCTGGTTTATATAATACTTTATAGTGTATGTTGGAGCTCTGAATACACACTGCATACTCAAGAGACATTTTAAACTGACTTGCATTCCTAAAGACTTTTTTCTATCACTCCTGATTTCAGGAGAATTAGTCACATGAGTTAGTTGCTTCTTAGCAGGAGTGGTCTGTCAGAGACAAGATCTTAAATCTGATACTACAATAGTGATTCATTAAACTATTGAATTGCCTTGGATGCATATACCTCATTGGTTTTTTTTCCAGATCTGTCTGTTTCAGTCTAAAGTCTCACTGTCTCCTCCTGAGTTATGTTTAGCTACATCACAAAACAACATGTCCAAAACTCTTGATTTTTCCTTCAACCTCTGTGAGGCATCTGTGATCCTGATGATAGTGGATACCACAACTATTTGGCTTGTTTCCCTGGCCTGTGACTCTGTCTTAGACCAAGTTCTTGCCTACAGCCTTAATTTAAATCTTCCAGATTCCTTCCGTAGAGTATCGTCAAGGTATGGGTTTAAAAAAAATAACTGCTCCACAGACTTTACTTGTCCTGTATGTTAATTCAATGACTTTTCCTCTGTGGAAAACATAATAAGCCAGCTCATATTCATCTGCCAGAAGCATCTTTTACATATCTTCAACTAGAAGTTACAGGAGCTTGTTATCTCATCCAGGTTCCTTCCACTTCTAGAGGCCAATTGTATCAAGCATAACCAACTTGTGCTAACTTTCAAAGCCTTTCTCTTTGTTAACTCTTATTCAGTATGAAAAGATGGTTCCCACCACAGACAAAAATTTTACAACAGCCTCCTCTAGATATTCAAACATCTATCTCCTCTCATGCTGCACAAGAGAGGCTTTCTGTAACCCTCGACTGATATCTTGCTCTTCGGCTTCAAATCACAGACTGCAGACAAACTTTACAAAGTACTAATATTACTGCTCCCTGCGCTGATCAGTACTGCCTCAGTCTCCTCATGTTCCCCATCTACCCACCTGTTATCGCTTATCTTTCACCTAGATAAGAAGCCATTCAGGCAGGAGCTGTTGTGTTCTGCACCAATGTAGTACCAAGCTCAGCAGTATCTTAATCCATGACTAAAGCTCAAAATGCCTTTGAAATTAAAGTCTTGCTAATAACAGAAGTAGGAATAGTAAGCGCAGGCATGGTATTGGGTCACTGCACAGAAAAGTATTAAGGGTCACATTTGGCCCTCAATAAGCTGATAGATTGCCCCCCTCATTCCCCGTGACTGAACGTGAACAAAGTACACTGCCTTAAACACCTGCAGCAGCACTTGCAGCATGAGCAGTGTTATGCCTTTGCCCATCCCAGCTCAGGAGTCACCTGTGTTTGCTTGAGCCTTTGCTTACTCTGTAGACTTGATAATAAAACTGGTTCTTCATTACTCCACAGTGCATAAATGCAGAAGTAGCATTAGATAATGGTCTGAACTCTTTCATATTAGAGACAGTTAAATTTCATTCAAGTACCATAAGTGAAACAAAACTCTCAGATCTTTGTATCCTTCAATCTTCCCCCTCCTTCATATATAATTGTAATGAATAAGTAATATATTATTCAAAGTAGAATCTGAGACTTATCACCTAATACATGAATAACTTTGTGGAAGTCCTTTGTAAGGACAGGCTTATCAAAGTGGTAACATGAAATGGGTATTTTTTTTCCCTCTTTCACCCTTAGATGGCAGTACATTTAGATGGCAGTCATGCATGGCTCCCCTTCCAATCTTTTGGTCCCATAATCAAGCTACAGCAGATTTATTTTTTAAGACAGTAACAACTGTACAGTACTTCTCAATCTGAATCTAATTCTGGAAATAGGTCTTTTGGGAAAAGTTCAAATCTGAAACAACTGTTACAGGAAGAGAGCGATACCAGCCAGACTTCTGTACGGTGAACAGAAACACCCACTGGACTCAGTCAAGTAAACTTTAGCTGAATGTAACATTTTTAGCATCTGCAGTTTTTTCAGATACCGCTGTAAGTGTTGCAGTGCTGCAATCTCTGCTTCTCATCCATTCCTTGGATCTCTTAATCCCCAAGAGGCCATAGCTATCCAAGATTTAAGAAACTTGTAAAACCATGGTACCTCTCATCACCACCACCACTCATACTCTTAGATTTGAAGTAAATTTTGGGGGAAAAAAAAGGTTTAAATATTTGATCATCTTCACTCACGGAAAAGACACTTCATAGCTACTATGTGATGTTTCATCCTTCTTTAAGGAAAAGAGATCTACAACCAAAGGAAAAACATAAAACAGATGGAAGCTCCCATGATGATTACCTAGGATGAAATTATTTTTGTAGGAAAAGAAAAAAGATCAGCTTATCACACAAATAGTGTTACCATGACTATATGAGGAAAGAGAATGTACTCTATCAGTCTCAGGAAAGAGGAGCCTGATATCCAGAAAAATCTCAAGACTAACTACAAACTGTTGGAATTTTAAGGCACAAGAAATAGCACGGAGTGAACTGGTGTAATGGTTAAAATACAGTAAAATGCAGAGCAGACAAACATACAGACTTCCCCTGCAAAACTATGTGGGATTTTGTGTATTGTTTACTCTGTTCTGTTACAAATATTAATAAAAACAGTCCAGAAAAGTAATAAGCTGAACAGTTCATCACAATCTGTCCCCATTTTATCTACCATGACGAAACTCTCCAATGATGCATCTTCTCCTGTACAGTCTCTTCTTGTTGAAAGGCTCACTCTGTAAAACTTGTGCAAGCCTAACTCAACACCTTTCTCAAAACCCTCCTTCTCTGTGACTTCTCCCTCAAACCCTCCAAGAAACCCACTCCAGTAACTGCTAAGTTGCTACTACCTTGTCAGCCACTGTCTGGTTTCTTTTCCATGTATTTTCCTGTACCCATTTTCTCTGTCCTGTCCTGACTTAAATAACAAAACTCTTTTGGAGTTAGCTTGCCTTTTTGTGTTTAAAAAGCTCTGGGTACAAAGAATGAGGCACAATGGGACACTACCATAATTAGAGGAATGTAACAACAGTAAAAATAAAATTTTTTAAATAATGGTAACTGGGGTTGGAATGAACTCAGGCCCTACCAAAAACGTGCCTTCCATTTTAATTTAGGAACAACGAGAAAAGCATAATAATTTGAATCTAACAAAAGCACTCACTTCCTGCTTCCCCATTCCAAGCCGAGCGGTACTCTCCTTGTTGTATCAGTATCCCTCCTTTCTTACCAAGCAAAGAAAGGAGAAACAAGATGCTGCTACTTCCCACAGCTCTAGCAACACACTGCCATCACCAAGATAGTAATAAACAAAGTGAGATGAAATTTGTAATTGTCCTGCTAAAGGAATTGGGCTGAATTATTTCAATTAATGCAGTGATCTATTGCACTTACTGTAACTCAAGATAAAATAGCTGCTTCTTACACACTTATTGTTTCAAATTTTACTTCCCTGCTTGTGGACAAATCACAGAAAGGGTTCAGATGAAGAAAGGACTGGGAGCTTTCATGCAACCCAGTGGCGCAGTGCATTTGTAGTTGCAAAAGCTTTTAACAGTTTGCTCACCAAACCCCTAAAAGAATCTAAACTACAATAAGAACGATCTTTTAGTAAAATCCTTTAGCAGCTGGTTAGAAAGATCTGATACCAAGGGTAGGGTTAAATGGCCATTTTTTCAGAACAGAGATACATTACTAGTGGCTATCGTATGTAAGTGCATGTTGAGATTTGCACTATTTACCATATACACACTGACCTAGAAAATGTCCATTATCTTTTTGAACAAAATACAATTTTTAAACTGTAGTAAAAATTAGAAATAGGGTTAAAAAGTTATTTCTTTTATCTCATGAGGTAGAGTGACTGGATATTCACTTAAAACAAAATTCAGTGTTGAAAGATACAAAGTCATGCACATGGGAAAAATAATCCTAATTATGCACACAGAGTATTGCATCTAAATGACTTCATAAATTACCGAAGAAAGAAATCTAATAGTCACTGATTCTCTGAAGACAAAAAGTTCAGGACTATGTATAGTCAAAAAAGCAAAAAGAAGTCAGAAATGACTATGAAAGGGATAGAGAACAAAATGGAGAATGTGATGAAGCAATTGTATAGATTTATGGAGCATCTACATTTTGAACAGTGCATGCAGTTCTGACACATGCCTATCCAAAAAAGATTTTCACAAAGTCGAGAACATATACAGAGAGGTGATAGGAAGATCAAAGGAGCAGATCCTACCAGAAGAGCAGTAATCCTTACATAGATAAGGAGTCCCTAGTTTAAAAAGGAGGCAGTTGAACTGAGAATATAAAAGTATATTAAAAAACATGGAGAAAAAGAAGAAATTCATAAAGAATTAATATTTCTCAACAATGAAAGAACCAGAAGCAGGGAGTATACAAATTTTTTAAAAATATAAAATAAGTATTTTCACAAAACCGAGAAAATGCTCTGCTCTGCCTTGCCTTGAGTCTTCTGTGCATTTTTGAGCACCACATTATAAAAAAGACATTAAGCTATTAGAGAGTGTGCAAAGGAGGACAACAAAGATGGTGAAGGGCCTTGAGGGGAAGCTGTATGAGAAGTGGTAGAGGTCACTTGGTCTGTTCAGCCAGGAGAAGAGGAGGCTGAAGGGAGACCTCATTGCAATTATGACTTTCTTGTGAGGGGAAGAGGAGAGGCAGACACTGATCTCTGCTCTGTGGTGAGCAGTGACAGGACCTGAGGGAATGGCCTGAAGTTGTGTCAGGGGAGGTTTAGGTTGGATATTAGGAAAGGATTCTTCACCCAGAGAGTGGCTGGGCACTGGAACAGACTCCCCAGGGAAGTGATCAGAGCACCAGCCTGACAGAGTTCAAGAAGTGTTTGGACAGTGCTCTCAGCACATTGTGTGACCCTTGGGGTGTCCTGCGCAGGGCCAGGAGCTGGACTCAGTGATCCTTGTGGATCCCTTCCAATTCAGGATATTCTACGACTCTATGAAAATTTTGCAACACATCACCACTAGGACTCTACAGATATCAAAAGTTAGTATTGGTAAAAGAAAAACTGATTAGGGCTGAGCAGAGGATAGTGAATGCATTACTTTTCCTTCACTCTGTTCCTGTATTCATCTAAAGGTTTGTTATTGGCCACTATCACAGACATGATGTGGACTTTTACTCCAAAATCTGACGCATTTTTTATTGTATTAACAATCCCTTCAACAGATAATGCAGGAAACAGGATTCGAATACATTATTTGCTTTTCTAACACTTGAAATTATTCACTTTGTTTGATTTTTAGGCTACTTACAATAGCAGCAGTATTAATCAACACTATTATTATTATTATTATTATTATAATATTTATTTATTTGCCCATCTATTTTGGCTGCCTAGGATATGCTGAAAGAAAACTCAAAGCTAATTTTGTGGAATACACTTCAACCTGAAATAATTTAATACCTGTAAGTGATTCAGCGACATTCAGTATGAAGACATAATGTGATAAAAGCTCTCCACAGGAAGAGGGTAAAAATGTCTGCAAGGATAACAGACTTGTTCCTTGTTTATTGAGATTTTATACATTCTTCCAACTTATGTTGCAATTATTTTTTCCTGAACAACGAAAAAGTCCTTCTCGATAACTGTGATTGCTTTCCTGTCTTCATCAATGGGTCCTCTAAGGCAGAGACAAAGCCCAACATCACACATCACTGTGAGAATTATATGGGTGTGCGAGCTAGTACACATTTGGTAACATTGGGTATTATTCTAATCTGCATTACAAAATTCAAAAGTATACAAAGTATTCTATTTTTAGAATTTATTTTTTCTTTATTTGGGAATACCTTGAATCTCCCAAAGCCTCATTTGTACTCTTTAAGTTACTTTTTATTTTTAAAAAGTCCTTACAGAAATAAAGTTTTCAGAACCTGACTATCTAATCCAATCAAAATGGTAAATTTCTTTAGGTGTTAAACTACAAGTAATTAGTATTTCAGTCTACTTTACATTTCTTATCAAAACACCAACACTCTACCCAGAACCCCCTTCTATTTCCCCTACATGGACTGAGCCACAAATATGAAGCAACTGAAATCAAATAAGGAAATGAAATATAAACAGTAAGGCACTACTGATAGTAAAGTTCTGCTCACCTGAACTTCCGTCATTCAATTTAACATTTATATGTCTTATATTGAAATGCAATATGCTCAAGACTGCAATTTCACGGTGACATTAAACTGTGTTCTGTCAATATTCTATCAGATAGGAAACGAGGTTAGGAGAAATATTTTTAAAGGCGCTACATTTTGCAGCAAGAACTAGTGAACACTTAATAAAATGCTTCACAAGCTGTCCCCACTTCAAGGACTAGCATTTCTAGAGAACAACCACAGGGAAAGGAATTGTCAGGAGAATTATGAAAAAGCAAGAGGTGGCAGGATAACACTGAATTGTGTTGTTCCTTGCTTATGATCTCTTAGTATGCAAACTTGTATTAGATTATAAAATTATTCTTTGTCCTAAGAAGTTCAACATATATTTTGCATTGACATCAGAATGAATTAAAGGTACAACAGTATGGAAGACTGATTTAGAGATTATGTGTATTTTAATATAGTCAAGGGTGCATAAGCCTTTTCACTCGATGTACAAAAGGGTGGTTTATTATAATTTCTTTTAGATGCTTTCTTTTTGTTCTAATTATTAGCTTCCTGCTTCAAAGCAAATGCTAACATTATTGATTTCCTTTTTATGCTGCTCTTGCGTTCTCTGATACAGAAAAAAGAACGAATTTAAAAAAAATGCTGCGATGATGCTCGAATTTTGGAAACAGTGTTTTTGACACCATAAGATTTAATTTGCTCCCCTTTCATTCACTGTGGCTTTTATTTTTTTGCCACAGAGACTTTGGATGCACTTCCAGACCAAGAAGACATTCCAATACTAGCACGACTGGCTGTAAAGAGAGAAACAGAAAAGAATACAAGTAAAGGGGTGGGTGGGAGGATTCTTTTAACTTACAGAGTTACAAGAATTGAGTGAAAAAAAAGTGCAAATTTTTTACATGAAGGTGGAGGTCAATGAAAATGGTTTTGATTTTTATTAGTGCAAACAAACCCAGTTTTGATTTCTGTGGTTCTTAACTTGGCTTTTTACTCACTGCATGTAAGAACTTCAGTGGTCTTCTTGCACTTTTTTTATTAGTAGATTGGTTCATAAGCATTGCAAGAGATCAAAGCAAAACCAGGAAAGTTATTTGGAAAGATCCCAGTATCACTGTTAGCTCACAGGGAAAGTATGGCATGACCTGAGAAACAGTGGCTGAGGAAAGGGAAAGAGAATATGGTGGTGAATGGGAAATGAGAAGGAAAAGATGATGGAAAAATAAGGTACAGCTGCAGCGAGAGACACACAGCTCATCTACTTTTGCTGCTTCCTTCTTGAATTCAAGTATACAGCACATGCTCTGAGATTTGCTTACAGCGACATCATTAAAAACTCTGCTTACTTGTTTCTCAGCTTCTGCTTTGTATGAACTCCTACATCAGGTTATCTGCGTTTCTGCAAGTGAGGGTTATAGCATCAAACTCAAGAACACCCCAGGTCAAAGGAGACATTGTACTAACAGAATTTGCTGATGCAATGGCTGATGCAGAGGGGGAACACTGGTGACGGACCAACTGCAAAAAACGGAGCTGTGTGGTGCATCAGATTAATGTAACACTTATTTGAATGGGCTGACTCTTGTCTTAGCTCTCAGAGAAAGTTAATTTTGTGGTTATAGTTTAGTTCTTGCATGGCCACCCAAGAGGGCCTCGATGCATTTTAGTGTGATTGACAGGTTCTTCAGGGAAGGCTGTAGGCTACGGCAGTAAAAAAGGAATTTGAGAAGCTTTGGCAGAACTCTATGTCTGCAAAGCTGCTGGCTGCACTATTTTTGGCTCAAGTTAGTCACTGGTCTTGGTCTTCAGAAAAATGCACCTGCACACTTTAAAAAAAAAGCCAACAACCTTCTGCCTCCCCAATAGAATAAAACAGCAATGAGATGTGAGCAGCAATATTTTCCGTAATTTACTATTATCTAATCTTGACCATGATCTTGAATACTGTAAGTAATGAACTGGGCAATAAAATGTCCCATTCTACTCAGCTGAACTAAGGAATGAAAAATGAAAAGCCACAAATTCTCTCAATTTATTTCAAGATTCAACAATTTTGCAGTGTGGATTTTAATTTGTGTTTTGCTTATGATCCTCAAATTAACAAAGAAAATAGTGAATACAATGTTTAATTGACTAGGTCCTCCTGAATTATAGGTGTGTATAAGAAAAACACACAGAATATTAAAACTTTTTTTTCCCCACAAATTAATTACAAGGTAAATGCTTGTGAATCTGTTCATTTCACTAAAGACTTCTTTACTTAAATGATTAGAGCAGCCATGTAGAGCTATTTGCAGGATGAGGATCAGGCTGCCACTTAGAATATGGAGGAGGCCAAAGTAAGGCAAATCCTTTATGAGCAGAGGGAAGAACCCAGTAGCGCAGCTGCAACACTTAAAACCCTTTCTGACAGAAAAGGAAATGGACTTTCAAATATTATGTGACTGAGCAGGGAATTCAGCCTGGATTTCTCTCAATAGGCAAATCCTGGACAAGAAGAGAGTGAGAGAGCTGTTCATGTTCAGCCTGGAGAAGAAAAAGCTCACAGGGGATTGTAGTGCTGTTTTAACCCAACTGGAGCATATAGAGGAGACAACTAGACTCTAGGAACAAGATGAAAGGACAAGACACACTAGATACAAGTTGCAATTCAGGAAATTCCTATTTACTATAATTAGCAAAGTTTTTGTCACCATTGGGGTAGTCAAACAGTGGAGCAGGTGCTCAGAGAGGTGGGATCTGAATCTTTGGAAATCCTCAAAACCCTGATGGACAATGTCCTGAGCAACTCGATTTAGTCTAAGTCTGCCTTGAGCAAGAGGTTAAAAAAGATCATCTCTGAAGTTCCCTTCTGCTCCAAATTATTCTAGAATTCCCACTAAGTGTTCTGGTAATAGGGCTTTTTTCATAAAAATGAAGCCATGGCGATTTGAAGCATTACAGATTTGAACACAATCCTCAATTGTGCCTTTTCTTCGGATAGTCCTACATGTAAGATGCAGTCAGAGCTAACACAGAATAATATTGGCAAAATTACAAACAAATAATTAAATACAATGATAGATATAGATTCTTTTTAGTTAATAATTTCATTTTTTAATCATTATTTTCTGCCACTTGTACTAAACCACCTTTCTAATTTAAGGAGTGAAGCTTGTGTAAATATTTTTATCAATAAAGCTTTTTCACAAGAGAGCTAGTTATATTCACACTGAACTGCATAATGAGAATGTAAAAATTTTCCACGAAAAAAGACAAATTATGTTTTGAGTTTCTAAAATGGTATTAATAATGTGTTCTTATTTTAATGAAAATTAAATGTTCCATTTTCCACTATGTTTTATTTGTATTTATTTCTGCTACATAAATCGTACATAAATCTAAAATGACATTACACTACTTTACATGCTTTTATGACAGTATTTCAAGTTTACTGAAATTACATATTTGAAGTCTTTGAAGAAATCCTTTACTGAAATGTATGGTTACAGAAAAATTACACACCTGACCTTTCCTTTTGCCTGAGAATACTTTCTCCCCCACAAAAAGAAATTTCATTCTCTTAGCTAACTCTGTTTGAAGAATAGTAAATGAAAATTTACACAGAACCTGCACTTTCTCTTTTGTTAGCATATATGCCATTTTACTCAGAATCACCGGATCATTAAGGTTGGAAAAGATCTCCAAGGTCACCAAGACCAAGCTTTGACTGACCACCACCCTGTCAATTAAAACACAGCAGTAAGTACCACGTCCAGTCCTTTCTTGAACGCTTCCAGGGACAGTGACTCCACCCCTTCCCTGGGCAGCCCGTTCCAATGCTCCACCACCCTTTCAGTGAAGAAATTGTTCCTGATGTCCAACCTGAACCTCCCCTGGCACAGTTTGAGGCTCTCGTCCTGTTGCTGGTTGCCTGAAGAGGCTGACCCCCACCCCACTGCAGCCTCCTTTCAGGGAGTCGTAGAGAGTGGCAAGGTCTCCCCTGAGCCTCCTTTTATGCAGGCTAAAGAACCCCAGATCTACATTTAAACAGGAGTACCTAGGTTCTTTTGTATGCAAATGAATATACATAGCCGATCTTGTTTCAAAAGCTACAATTTTAAAGGGAACTATTCAGATGAATGAAAGGTGTGTGTCATATTGGTCTCAGAGAGAGATATTTTCTCCACTGTAATGTGTAGATGGGTATTAAAGATCCTGCACAAGGTAGAAGTCCCTATTTATAACACACTGTAAAATATATATTTTGCACTTGACATTACAATCCTTCCCCTTTGTCACAAAAGCTTTTCTTTCTCCTCTTTGCCCCAATCATATTATCCTACTAAACAGACAACACTGGGACCTACTCAGGAGGAGGTAGTTGTGTGATGTCTAGCGCCAGACAACACGAACATGAAAGCTTTTCACAGGAACACATCCATGACAGATTTTGAAATTCTCTTCCTGAAACTAATTACCATTTTAGAAAAGGCTGGCTAATGATGAAAGAAAACACCTTCTTATCCCATAGCTGTCAGGTTTAAGAAGAG
This sequence comes from Falcunculus frontatus, assembly GCA_013398115.1. NCBI lineage: Eukaryota > Metazoa > Chordata > Aves > Passeriformes > Falcunculus > Falcunculus frontatus. The sequence continues at coordinate 624,163 of VZRV01004283.1, forward strand.
CCTCAAACTCCCAGGCATAGTGTGCGCCGTAGGTATCCAGAATCCCTCTGCTTTCACAAACCAAAACAAGAGGCAGTGTTAAAATAATGCAAATTTGTTTTGGGATGGTTTTGCCCACACCATATTTTCGCCATATTTTCCGAGGTGCTCTAGGCATGAGGGATTACAGAGATGTATGGCAGAGGTGTCTGTTATGATATATTAGCCTCTGTCTTTGAGGTTTGCTATGATATTCTCAAAGTCCTTAAGCATGGCCAGGCAAATGTCTTTCAAAGTCAATCTGCCACATAAGCATTTCTTTCCACAAAGAGAAAATCCCTAGCCCCACAGTGCATCACTACGTGAGGCTGATCTGGGTATGGAACAGGTGTCTTCAGTGTGAAATATCTTGTCATTTGCACTGTGGGGTTAGAAAATTTGTCTTCCAAGTCCCAATGGAGGAAGCAGATCCCTAGATCTCTAACAGGTTAGTTCTGGGCTTGCATAGGCTCAGGTTAATAGAAAGCAATAGCAACTGTGACAGTTTTAAATACAGGAGGTATTTCTCCCTTAAGGTACTTAGGTCTCTACACAGATCCCTCTCTCACTGGACAGAAACTAAGGTATTTGAGGGCAAATGGATTGTCTGCTGGGAATACATCAAAAAAAGCAAGCTTGTGACAGGCATGGTCCTGTGAGGCCAGGCTGGATGGGGCTTTGAGCAACCTGATCTAGTGGAAGATGACCCTGAGCATGGCAGGGGGTTTTGAACTAGAGATCTTTAACGTACCTTACAACTCAAACCATTCTATGATTTGGCTTTATCAGTATAAGGACAGAAAATGCAGTCAAAACAAAACATTTAAAGTTCTCTGAAACATCCCTTAAATGAGTTATCTTTAGCATATTTTCTATTTAAGTATATGTAAATGTATTGTATATACTGTATCTATTATATACATGCACGTTGATACATAAACATATAATTAAATATATGTAGTGGTGTAGCACAGAATCAAAAGGAAAGGTTTTGACAGGCTTAACCTAATATGACTCATTCACTGCCTTGCTGCTCCCCAGTAGTGGAATAAAAAAGAGCAAAAGGCTTTTTGCTGATGAAAAATTCTATTGTGATAGTACAGATATTCAGGTGAACAGATAAGCATCCTGACCTAGCTCCTGTGTGAGTCCTGCAGTGGGAGGTACTTCTCCAGTTCTCGAATATATTGCCCTCTGTGAAAGACAGAGTTCCTTGTTCACGCTGACTTTTGATCCACAGTCCTTACTTGAATAGATAATTTTTGCCTCTTGGAATCCTAATACAAGCAGCAGCCTCTAAAACACATTTGCTAGTGCTGGTACTGAGCATTCACAAACTTGCACATAATTTCTTCTGCGCCACCTACACTCTATCATGTGCCTTTCACTTTTTCAAGCAATTCCCTCCTTCAAGACTTCTGTAATATTCAGTATACCTCAGCAGTTCGAAATATCCAACTGCACAGAGTTTTAATCAGTCTTTTAGGAGTCTATCTTCCTTTGCTCCCACAAGAAGTAATCTGTCTCAACAAAAGTAGCTGACTAAAAGCTCAGAATAGGCAATATTCAGTCATGTAAGAAAGAAAAAAATTTTTCCTAAGGGGCTTCTGAAATTGGGCCATCCTCTTAGGGCAGGTAGAAAAATTAGTGGGATACATGAGGAAACACCTGGAGCATTTTTGGAAGTGCACTAATGCACCAGCACTCTGTGCTCACTGCAGGAAGGAAGGCACTGAACAGCGGATCTTTAGCAGCATGTAGCTTGTAAACCATTCAAGTGCTCTCCCAAGCCATGGGTATATCATTTAATTGGCAGTGGAAGCATGGTGGCAGATGGACTGCTGCTAATCCAAAGACATGACCAGAGGAGGAAGTGCTCCAGCTGAGACCTTGTGTGGCTGATGCTGTTTGGTCAGCCTAAGATGCAGCTGCACGCCCAATCCAATTTTATCCCGCACAGCAGAATGCGACTTCTGGGAGAAACTGTCATCTGTCCCCTGTATAAAATGGTAACGAAGTTATCCAGCCCCTACTTCTCTTTTAGCAGGTGTGCTGGGGCCTTTTGTGCTACATTCAATAGCTCATAAGGAAGATTTTAATGTGAGGCCTGTATGGCAAGGAAGGCTGATTAATCCACTTTAGGGGTTTTTTATAGCAGGGTGGAAAGGGCAGCTGATACAGCTGCATACCACGGTGGCTTTACGTAAGAACATTTCAAATATTTAGATACCTTCATTTTCAATTCTGGCAAACTTGAACCTATTAACACCAAAGGCTTTCTTAATTAAAAGATGTAAGAAAGGTGTCAAGGAAAGCTTCTCTAAATCTTTCTAATACAATTTCATCTGAAAAATACAATCAGTTTTACAGCCACAATAACTTTAACATTTGAAAAGAATTTTAATTAATGATTGCATACAATACAGGATTTTCACTCAGAGCTTTGCCACCCACAAGCAGAATGATACTCCAAAGACTAAGGAATCAAATTTTGCATGGAACCACACTACCTTTAAGTCTACACCTCTGTCACAGAAACACAAAGAAAAAATGAATGCGTTGCACTCAAATCTAATTCTAAATTCTGTGAAAAAACACTTTTAAAGACAGAATGACATCTTTTATCCTTGGAAAAGTCTGAAAAATCTGAAACTTCTACATAAAGTTTGCATGGTAAAGTTCCTTTGAGCAGAGTCAAAGCAATAAATAGTGATAGCCCTTCCCCTGACAAAATCATATCCATCACAAAAATACTATATGTAAAAAAATGAGCTGCTAGGCACTGCGCTGTTCTTCAAAAGGCAACAGCCTCAAACAATTAAAGTACTAATAGATCATTAAAAATATCAGTCAGTTAGAATTTGCAATTTTAAGACTAACGACAGCTGCTGTTTATACAATACACAGTCCAGTACTTCAAATGTACTGAAGTATTACAGTTTAGAGTAGTGATGTGATACAGTAAGTACACTGAGATTTATAGATACACAGACCTGTCTGAAGGGAGGTGGCCATGAGGCCAGAAACAGAACTAACAGGCTTTTGTGCTGAAAATAAACTATTCCTTTGCAATAAGAGACAGTGGTGAAGTTTCAAAGCTATAACGTGTTAGTGCTAAAATTAACTCTCCAACTCATCATTTACAGAGAAAGGATACTAACTGTGACAGCTGCAAAGCAAACTGCTCACTCTTTATGAAAAACCCCAACAAAAAAACCACATAATTTGTTAACAAACAAAGCATACCTCCTTAGCAAAACTTACAAGAGTTCCATCAAAATGATTCTGCACGCCCAAAGAATGTAATGGTTAATAATATCCTTTCTGTGATTTCATTGAATAATACAGCACGGAATTCTCTGTTAAAGCTCTTCATGGTTTGGGAGAGGGTACTTGAGAGGGAGTAACTTAGTGCCTGTAATAAACTGTAGGTTAGGTCAAGAGACAGGTCTGGGTAGGAGCCCCATTAGTAGAAATTAGAGAGAGAGAGAGGTTAGCAGGAGATTAAATTGCAAGGCAATGCTACCAGTCAATAACATTTGGGAATATGTGGATATTTTATCCTCCTAGAGAATCTGCCAAATCTTTTTTTGCATTAAAAACAAAAAGCAGTGAACAGGAATGCTTCTAAAATAGTATAGCATTTACTGTGGAACAGGTTCTTTTCATGTTTTGGCTCAAGTGTTGGTATATTTTCTAATGAAACGGGGTAAGTAAGCCATAATAGAACATATGGCTACGCAACATTACAAAAGTACCTGAAAATATCTATAGTGTTGTGACTGTTTTCCCAACCTAAAGAAACATGAATGCACAACGGCAAGTATACCACATTCATAAACTAGGTCACAGCAATTTCTCTTTAACATACTGTGTGATTCAAATTATAAGTACCTTAAGATCAGATGTCAAACAAATGTTTTGACTAGATAGACACTTCCTAGCCTATCTAGACAACTTGTTAAAAAGGAGCATCTTTCAAAGGAAATGACGAGGCTCTTTAAAGCTGACTTCAGTGGACAGTTAAGTGAACAAGGAATTCAGAACAGAGCGTTCCACTCCTGCCCTTGGAGAAAGGAGTGCTCTTTCAAGAGGTTAACAGGCTTCCACTTGCTAACTTTTACTTGTGTGAGATCAAATGTAGAAGCAGGATCTCTTGTACATCCATTAAACTCAGTCACTTAGTAAACTAAGTAATGGAATCCTCTCAGTGAAAAGATGACCTCAGTGCTTCACCACGGGTACCTGCAAGAGCATTATAGTAATTAAAAATTACCCCCTGACCGAGGGTAATGTGGTTTCATGCAAGTCACTGCATGGAACGACACTACCCTCCATCAGGGGGTAACTTTTAACAGTCATTAGTAATCTTTAAGCTTACAAACACTGGATAAAAAAATAGTACTGTGATAGTTTCCTCAACAGCAAGGAAATAGGTAACTTGGAAACAGATGAGTGGACATCTGTGCAATTCATTAGGGACACGTGTTCACTGTTTAAACAGTGCCTCCCTTTAAAACACTGCAACATTATAAATAACAGTAACTAAGTAAGAGTGGGCAGTGGCATTGCAGTAGTATTTTTTTCATCGGTGAATTACAGGTGAGGAGACTTCAGTCGAATTTAGTTGAGAACTTATGGTAACAAGGAGCCAGGTTAACAAGAGTTTTCCCAAAATCCAGACTTAGCAATGCAGGCTGAAGGAGATACATGGACACCTGGATCGGAGACTTGGACATAAGTTTGGGTAGAATTTTAAATGGCAGTAAACCAGTATTTCCTCTATTACGACAGCTGATTTCAGAAATTAGGTAACGTTTATGAATTATTGCCCTGTGCAGGTAAAACTGAAAAAAAAAAAGGCTTACTCTGTCAGAAGCAGATAGAAATGTTTGCATAACTTGGAACACTACGTTTTACATGTCAAAGGGTCTACAGATAGGAATGTATTAATATTGTGGCTTGAATCTGACATGGACAACTTACTGCCCCCCTGCAGTCCCAGCCTGAGATTGTCTCTGCCAATTCTTTAACTTATTTTTTTCCACTAGGATCTATGAAGTTTGTGTTCCTACACAACATAAGACTCTCATGCTATTTTTCCACTTTCCAAATATCACTCCTTTCACCTGAGGAGTTTTAAATATTTCATGGAGTTTTGCTAATTAAAGCTTACATCAACCCACGTGAAATATGTACGGTAAGGGGACGGACAAAAACCACTTCGCTCATCAGTCATATGGATCTTGGAAGGAAGTTAGCAGCAGGCTGACAGCAGTGTTAGTCTTTCCACAGAAGATGGAGAAGACTATTGCATTCAGCCGACAGCTGAAAGGATTTGAGCAGGATGAATGTTATTACCCAAATGGAGGGTAGGTCCAGGAAATGGAAGCTTTGCATTTTCAAACAACTCTATTTATGTGCAGTACATCTAATGGATTCAAGCTTTCTATGAATTCATGTCCTGCATTCCCTAAGTACTGTGTTCCCAGATCTCCCCTGGGCCCACAGCACCTGCTCCCCAACATCTCCCAGCTACCTCTCCTATTGGTATAATGAACTAAGTAGCACTAATTTCTAACAGCATGAAGGCTAAAAATAGGATGAAATTTTAATTTCTAAAAATTCCTCATTTAAGATGATCCAAAAGATGGGTAGAGCGTCCCTCAGCACTGCAGTGTGACAACGATTCAAAACAAACTTACGGATTTTCAGCTTAGGTAAGAATTTTAGGAGGAGTTTGCAACTTTAGCTTGATTCAGGATTATGTCTAAAAGTACTGAGCTTTAAGCAATCACATGATGACAAGGCTTATGGCAGTTACTGATCACTCTCACTGACAGAGTGGGAGCTAATCATGTCTAATCATGCTGTATTTATTATTTTATCCCCTCTATCTAGTGCTGCGCTCTTAACTTACCTTGCCCACTTTTCCTGCCTGGTATTTCGGATTTCAGGTTCAGCAGTGCTAAGATCTTCATCAATTAGGTCTTTGAACACTCAATGTGAAAGTGTGACATGAAGTAGTTTGAGTGGTCTTTAGGTATTTTTTACTAACAATTTTAAATTAAATAACAGGCAAAAATATCACAGTATATATGAGGTAAGCTCAGTACCCTCTGGAGGTTCTCATCTCTCTCTCCAGTATCTTAAAACTGAAACAAGGGATAGTAATATATTATATTATGTTTATTTGCTTAGGATTTAAACTAGAAGGAAATAATCTGACTCTAATGACTCTAGAAGGACATAATCTGGTACACAAAATCAAATGTTTTAAATTTTCCTAGTCAGGGACACATTAATGCATCACCTCTTGCCTGCTTCAAGTAGTTCAGGTCTAAAAGTAGTTTGAGGCACAGACAGATTGGCAGACATATTCATAATATTTTATTTCTGCACTGATCACAACATTTTTCCTTTAACTGCCAAATAAATCGCAATGACTGGCTTAGGTTCACACGCCATACTAGCGCTTCCCTGCTACTAAAACAGGTCCTAAAAAGATCAGGCAGAGTAACTCCTGGTAATTTGAAGAACTATTTTGCATGCATAATCATTTCTGAAATATTTTTATTTGCTTCTTGGATCTAATGCATTTGTTACTTGCAGGTACTGCCAATACCACACAAGTTGAGTTATTAAGAAGCAGGAGGTAAAAATAAAAAGAAAGAAACTCAGTTTCTTCTTCACTATGTGCCCTCACCACACTGTCTTTCTACTGGTTTCATAAAGAAAGAGAAGGGGTGTAATGGTTAATCTATTGTTTATTCAAAACCACCAACAGAAGTTAATAGACAGTTATAAACTAATTGAGTGCGTCTGTAGTGCTATCTCCTCATTCATCTCGCTTATTCAATTTAGCTCTGTTAGTGTTCCATATGGTACAGTGCCCCTGCTGCTAGGAACAGTCATTCATTGCAAAAAAAAACCCCTGTAACAACAGGAAGCTAATAGTTTAACTGTTCCTCTAAATTTGTTTGACAAAACTGACATTTAGTACGCCACGTCACGTTGTCAGTAATCTGCAATTTACCCTTAGGCAGGCAGTAGATGCTCATTTTATTTACCTCTCGTAGTTAAAAGCATAATTAATATTCCACTCTGAAACAAAGATTAGAGATTTGACAAACATTGCAATTTAAATTCCCCATTATAGCAAACATTAAAATCAAACATCTTTCACACACACCATTGCATAAAGGACATGTGTAGCTGTAATTTAACTTTTTAGTCTTTAATATCACAAACTAATTTATGCTGTCAGTTTAATGAGGTGGAAAACACAAATCTTGTTGCACTCTGTGCACACAGGCTGGGACAGTTAGGCTGCAGAGAGCTTGAGTCAGTTTGCCTCACAACGTTTCAGTCAAAATCCCCAAAGTATTGTGAGCCTAAAAAAGACAAAGCCTAAAAAAAGAAAAGTCTTAAAGACTTTGTTTAACAAAAGGCTTCAACAAGTATTTCAGGAACAAAAATAGCGTAACACCACAGCATTTTTCTGAATTGCTGTAGCGTTGCTGAAAAATCTCCAGTAACTGTGGTGTGGGCTGTAGCTTTGCAGCAGTGCTACCTGTAGCACAAAGCCCAGCTAAATTCTCCAGAGATCGCATAAGGAGGGTGTGCTTCCCTCCTTCCTGCCTGACCTCCTTCACCCTGCTTTGCACACAGTTGAGGTTAGGCAGTCATTCAAGTCATTTAACCACAGGCTTAAGGCAGAAGCACTTTGCGGTGATTCCTGACCTGGGTCAGCTGCCAGGCTGGAGGCAGGGGCTTGGCTGGCATACTCCTGCCCCACTCCCAGTACCTTTGAGGCCAGGCTGGCATACTCCTCCTCCTTATGCTCCTTCAGCTTTTGTTCCATGCCCACGGATTTGACACGTATTGCAAACCCAACTGCAGTGCTCTCTGCTCCCAGTAGTTACGCTCTGCGTGCAAGTCCCACACCAGGCTGCTCAGTGGCGCCTGAGAAACAACTGATTTATTGTGCCAGATTCTGTGACAACAGGGCACATTATCAAAACTGGCAAAGTAGGGGGAGCTCTCAGAGAAATAAATGACTGAGGTTTTAACTCATGCTAATTTCAATTGAAATTCTAGCTCCATAAATTCTGTGTGACTGATTAAAATTATTAACATGTAGAACACCTTTAGGCAACCATGCTGGCTCATTAAACATGGAAGCCTGGAATTATCTCCACTGTAACAAATGTGTGTGCGGATGTCTGTGTTTCGGAGACATACATCAGGAATTTTTAATTTTTTTGAGGAGTCTTTCTTAACAGAAGCACTGATTATGCAAAAAAAAAAAAAAAAAAAAAACAGCATAAACTCAACAAAGAGGCTGCTGTTACTGTCTTCTCAATCCATTCTACGTAGTAACCCACTGACTCCTGACTCCTTCACAAGACTTCATTAGTCACTGCCAACTTCAATCTGCTTCAGTTATTTTGCATTCAGCTCCCAAAGGAAAAGCACTCTCCCCACTGATCACAGGCTAAACTAATGATAAACTGGCTCATCTTATAACACATCAAGCTAACATGTCCTGAATCACACTAATATCACAAACCAGGAAAGAAATCTCTGAATGTATCTGACCATGACACAATACTAAATAAGAGAGATGCGCATTTCTAACACTGGGTCTCCAAAGCAAGTTTCAGAGAGGCTAGTGCCAGCATATTATTTCTCTCCTACATGCCATAATGAATGCCTGCATGTAAAAATCCAAACTAATAGTAGTATTATACTTTAGAAGAGTGCTGCTGAGGTACAGTCTGAGATCCTGTGAATAAATTGTTTGAATGAGCAAATATTTGAAAAGGCTATAGTAATTGCATGGAAGTTATTTAGATTTTTACTTAATTCTAAATGAGATGCAGGTTATGAAGATGTATAAATCAGGAGATAAGCAGCAGAGCCACAAAGGTCAGAATCACAGCTGTTGATAAAGGGAACCTCATTAATCATAATGTAAGAATTGCTATGTTGGATTAGATCTGAGCACAACTAGTCTTATATCCTGTTTCCATAAACTTCTGGATGTTTTAGGGAAAGTACAAGAGTTACCATGAAATGCAGATGTGGAAAAAAATTGTTTCCAATCCTCTATCAGCAAGAGATTGTTCTAGATTCTGAAACATCAAGTTTTACATGACTTCCAAAATGGTTTTTTGAACAGTATTTACACCTGAATTTTAACAGTTGTACCTCTGCATATTCTACAAGTCCACAAAGATGTCCAGTCCATCTTTGAATCTTACTATAATCTTAGTTCAAGCAGCACCTGGTGGTGTTTTATAGTATAATTATGCATTATATTAAAGCTTTCTCTTCTATTTTAAATGCAATTTAATTAAAAACCTGTTTCCTTTATGCTTGTATTAGCTGACTTATGAAGAATAAAAATTACTGCTACAATTTACTATTAATGAATTTGTTTACTTTTTACTGTTCCTGTTTTTAAGTTTTTCCTCTAATGGTCAATGCCCAGTGTTTCAATCCCCACTCATGTAACTTACTATGTGCCTGACTCCAAAATTTCTCTTCCCCTTCATTATTCTCTTTTGGATGAAGACTGATCAAATTATAAGCAGTTTAGAGGTTCACGACTTGGATGCTCATTTAGCCCTTCTAGGTTGAATTCTTTCACTATCCTACTCTAAATTGAGTTCTTCCATTTTGTTATGAGATTGATTGCAACACAGACTCTTGAAAAGCCACCTGAAAGCCTTTTGTGTTTCTGAACTGTCTAACAACAAGGGATGGATTTTACAAGAGTAAATTAAGACAGAAACTTGCATGACAGGAGAATTTATTTATTTCCAAATTCTAAGTAGCAATGCTTGACTTGATGCTGTTAACTTTTCCTCTTCCAGGTAAATGGAAAGACAAGATGGCCTTCAAGGAAAATCAAAGAGGCACAAGCACACGGTGTTAGCCTTCACTTGTAATTAGTGTGTTCCACTGGCTCAGCATTACCATAGCAAGAGGAGGGAGAGACTTCTTCCCTTGGGAGTGTCTACAATGACATAAAATCCATTCCATCCCCAGGGCACCAAATTTTCCATAGACAGGGGAAAATGGGAAGGACTGACTTTCATTTGAAAAGCTAATAAACGTACGGGGAATGCTCTCAGCTTTCTTACTTGTGTCAAAACTGAAGTCTCCAAGTGTCAAGGTCTTGTAAAATCTGGTTTGTATCTGCGGTGGAGGTAGAGATAACAAGGTTTTCTGTAAACTATTCAGAGCTGCTTTTGTTTGCCTTTTGAATCAGCCCCTAGGGTCAGCCTAGCAGACTTCAAACACGAGAACTACCAATGTTCTTACCAGAGTCTTTGGGATGGTGTGGTGAGGATTGCTCTGTGCATCACAAAAATCACTGCAATTATTATATCTGGGCTTTGCGTGCCCCTCCCTCTCCACAAACTTCCTGCCTCTAATCATGCTACAACAAGCTGGAGAAACCAACATAGATTGTCTTACTTAGTCAGGACTTTCCTGTAGTTTCATGAGAAGAAGAGAAGAAAAACCCACATTGCATGCACTTACTTGTTTTTTCCCCCTTGCCCTACTTTTAAGAGAGAAATTAAATATACAACAATTGCTGTAGCAACAGAACAGCAGTAATTAAATCCCTGGCATTTTCATGCTCTTCTAAGTGACACGCTCTAATCAAGAGACCTTTAACTTCTGTGAGAATGGTCTTCAGAAGAGACAAAGACAACTGAGAATAAAACATCCAGTTCGAATGTTCTGCTTGAAATGCTCCTATCTTTGAATGATGTCTAAAATTTGTTTCGACATTTGCATTCTAAATGCTGAGATGAAATTTATGAAGAACAGTCTGGTGGATTCTAATTAACACAAATCTATGGGATTTTTTTTTTTTTGGCTAATTTAAACAGCACAACAAAAGCATGTCTTATTTCCTGAGTCATTCAAGAAGCTCTTGACTCTACCTGTGCCAGTCTTTTGAGGTATAATCAACAGAATTCACGGGAGTTCAAGAAATTATAGAATTCTTACTGATAATGTCTTTTCAGCCTAGTCTGGGGGAATCTACCATCAAAACATTCAGCTTACTTTCTAACTGTGAGCCATTGCAAATGTTTTGCTAAAACTGACAGAACTAACTTAGATTTCTAATCTTTTGTCATAAAGCTTCTTCTCAAATAAATGCAATTTTCTCAACATGGAAAATGTCACCTAATATAAGCTCCACTTAGGAAACTGAAGTTCATTATACACCTAAAATGAGCCTCTATCATATTATACAGAGTATGCCAACATTATGTCCACAAATGACTAGGTAGGCAATTAAATATGAAAGCTAACTGAATAAACAGAGGTATTTTTGGCACTCTAGATCACAGCTAAAAATGTCTTTTATTTTCTGATCTGTCAAATTATTTTCCTATGTATGTACAATACGGATCAGTGTACATGTATCCTTCTGCATTACCAGACTAATCGTACAGGGCAATAAATTATAACAAGGCTTTCTATATTTCTGTTATATAACCTTTTAAACAGCCTTTTCCAACTATGAACTCACCTTATATGCAAATAGACAGTTAACTGACTTTACCATTATATGCTTAATTTGATGATGCTTACGGCTTCTTTTTAAAACCTTCTTCAGTGAACTAATTCATTCCATAAACTTAAATGTGCTCTAGGACATTACTGAATTGTAAATTGTTTCTTTCTTTCACAAAAGTCTATTAAAATTTTTTGAATCTGCTCTGCCATTGACATTTGGAGATAATGAGTGAAAATCTTGCATTGGTAATGGTGTGAGTAGGAGCTATGTGTGTAAATGCTCGACACACCTCTGTAAGAGTCTGTACCTCAAATTCTTTACAAGAAAATTTGGTGCTGTAATAGCTATAGGTTCAATACTTGAACTTATCAATTGAAATTTATCAATTCTTTTAAGCACTTATAGGAATCAAACAAAATTTTCCACACACTCTCTCATACTCCTTTTAGAACATGCGATTTAGAAACCCAAAGTCTTGGTAAGAAATGCACAGAAAGCTCTGAAGGAAGTGTTTTACATTCCAGAAAGGCTAATTTAGGCATCTATTACTGCAATAGGTAAGTCAAAAGCACTTATTTATTGTTCAGAAATTTTGGGAACTCTATGATTTACGTGGTTGTATCCTCAAAGAATGGCACAATCATAGTCATGGTATTATTTTAACACTTTCAGAGGTGATTCATGTCAGTACAAATATAAACAAAAAAGTCTTCTTGATTTGCCGTGAAAGTGGAATTGTACTGTATATCAGTTCACTGCTTTATCCCAAGAAGGGTATGATTTGAAGGTGTGCCAAGTGGATTGCCACAAATTTGCGGTAGAGAGTGACAAAGTTTCGCATCAGAGGCCTCTTCTAGTGTAAACATATTTCTCTTTTATTTCTAGGTGTTTCTAAAGTTCCTGGGATTCTGCAGTTTTCTAAGATGCTTGGCAGCTAGTTGAAAGCTGGAAAATTTGCAAAAAGCTCTTGCCAGTAAAGTCCTACTCATGCACGCTGTGTTTAGGCTGTGTATACACTGTGGGAATGTTTGTATGTCTGTGATGGATGAATCGTTAGGTAGATAAAGCTAATTGAACAGTATAGAACTGTGGTGCTGAAAAAATTAATTTTGCTTGTTGCAGATAGCACCGAAATACATTTCCTTGACAAATGAGTACAACTATGACGGTTTGGTATACAAGGCTCTTGCCAGATTTCAAGTCTTTAATGGATGCTGTATCTCAGTTCTGTGAATGAAGCAACACTCTCAGCATTTGAGAACAATCATTACATTCCACTGGGCGAGTCATGAGACTTGAAGTCCCATAACCCAACAGAGAGAGCATCATTCTGAGGTCCCCAGCTCTTGGGTCCCCAGTGTAAGAAGGACCTGTACAGTGAATCCAGAAGAAGGCCACAAAGATGATGAGAGGGCTGGAACACCTGTCCTAAGAAGACAGGCTGAGTGAGCTGGGGTTGTTCAGCCTGGAGAAGAGAAGGCTTCTGGAAGACCTTATTGCAGCCTTCCAGTACCTAAAGGCAGTACAGAGAGCTGGGACATGTAGTGACAGGAAAATGATAGAAGATAGGTATAGATTAGATGTTAGGAAGAAATTCTTCACTGTAAGGGTGGTGAAGCACTGAAATATGTTGCCCAGAGAGGCTGTGGATGCCCTATCCCTGGAAGTGTTCAAGGCCAGGCTGAATGGGGCTTTGAGCAACCTGGTCTAGTAGAAAGTGTCCTGCCCATGGCAAGAGGGTTAGAATAAGATGATATTTAAGGTCCCTTCCAACCCAAACCATTTTACGATTCTATGATACTGCTCTTTGGGCTAGAATACCTATCTAATTGACAGGGAAATTCAATAAGCTCTGAAGTATTTAACTTGGCAGTATTTGGGTCAATAACAGCAGAGAAACCACTCCATAAAAGCAGCAGTAAAGTTACAAGCAGTACAGGTACAAGCAACCTCAGAAATTAGGTATCTTTTGAAGTTTTCATATAATCTTTTTGAATATTGTAGCTATCTCCATTACTAGACCTGAGCATCACAGATCACAAAGAACTAAGGGAATTCAAAGGAATAAAAGTAACTTAGGATGAAAGAAAGTTGAAAAGAATAAATCAGCATACATGGAATAATAGGCTGAAGATGATGTATAGATACGGAACTTCCAATCCAATCACTCTTCTGAATCAGATGCAAATACAGCTTCAGGTAAGTTTTAAATGAACTGCATAGACTGACCTTTCTTACCACACCTTCCATTCAGCATACTTCACTGATGCAGATACCAGGCTCAGAGCCATCTACTTTCATCTCTGAATCTTTCCCTCCCTCCTTTCTCCCCTCCTCCACACAACCCCTACCCCAGAAAACTGTTACTGACATTAAGGTATGCTCGTCCCTTTCTTCCACCGTTTTTTAGTCTGTAAGCAGCCATTGTGCTTTCAAAACTAATCTTCTTTCTATTTATATATCAATAAAAGAAAGCCTAGACTGCAGCATTTCACTAAACAACTTCAGGGATTTGAAAAGAAAACAAGCCTATTTCACTTCAAAATGTCAAGATTCAATTCACCCTACCATGCTATTCAGCACACACAAAGAAGGGATAAAATATATCCCAAAGTGTAGTGAGTGACTACCAATCAAAAAATGTCACATTTAGGTAGAGAGCTATTGATAAACCTGGAGGAAGAACAGCAATTATACACACACACACACACCTGAGGGGCAGGAAAAAAAGGGGATAGTTAAGACTGTAATCTGTGTATCTACAATAAATATTAATTGACACTAAAGCAACAGAAGTGAGTTCACCATTGTCTCTGTTAGCATTCACAATACAATGATAGCATTTGTCTGCGTTCTGTTCCTACAAAAATAGCAATGGCAGTTTAAGTAAGTAGAGAGACTGTTTGAAGATTTTTCAAGTCTTTTTTCCCCCTCTTTTCTTCTATCTTGGAAGAGTGCCTCTACTCTAAGGAGATGATTGCAAAACAATCTAAGGAGGACACTTTCAACTTCAATACAAGCCACTAGAATTCCTCCATGTCTTTTTTCTGCCATTTTCATGACAGTATGTTTACTAAGAACAAATTCATAGACATAAGCCAAGAAACAATAAATCACTCCTGTGTATATAATGAAGGTTGGTCCTGAAAGCATAATTTTGAACAATCTGCAAGGAGCTAAACATCGGAGAACTGCCTTTCAGCTATTAAAGGTATGCTCTACATAATTTGCAATATTTAATTAGTTGCTTATTTATCACATCAAAAATGCTAGCAAAAACCTCAGCTGTTTTAATGCAAAGATATTTTGATCACACAACATGTTTTCAGTACACATATACTGTACTACTCAGGGATTTATTCTATTCTTGTTTGCATTGTGTTGTAATGATTCCAAGCAGTTCAAAGGAGTAATCTAAATACTGCAAAGCACACAAAGAGCCACGACTGTTTTCTGCCGTCAAAATACCTACCTTTAACTTAGCTTTAGATTAGCACAAGACTGTATGTATAGCCAGGAGAAACAGAAGACGCTATCTGGAGGAAGACTGCATGTCAGCTAAATTAACTAAGATGGAATCAGTGCAACTTGCTTCAGTGAACCAGTTATGCCTTATTCTCCTCATCACTGTGAAACCTTCATGTCTGAGTGAAGAGCCAGGACTACAGGAACAGTGATTATAACCTCTAAGAACCCACGGATCAAAGAACAACACTGCCAACCAGCATGCCGTGCCACTTCCTGGTCTCCTAGGTAGCAATTAATATGCATACCATGTGTACTAAAAGGCATTCTCTATAAGATTGCCTACTTTCTACTATTAAACTCCACCATCCTCTCTCCAGTACTTCTGTCCCCAGTTCATCCTCATTTCCCCGTCCTCCAGGATATTTATAATGCTAGTTACCCATCAGTAAACTTCATTAGCACACTTCTGGGGTTTTTTGTGACATGATGAATAATGGCAGATCAGTCTTCAGAGCGACACTTAAGAAGCTCCTATGTCAAAAAAGGGGTTTTTCCACTAATATAACCAAGCATTGCCATCTCTCCTTTGATCACTGTGTGCTTCCATTTCTGTAATAATTGCCATCCTGCCTAGTTTATTAAGTAATACACATCCAAATGGTACTGCACCTGTTGTCTTACTGAATACCAGACAGATTGACCAATTACATTCCTGCTGTGCAGAAGATCACTTATACTATTACACAAAAATATCCTATTAATTTAGCATGACCTACCTTGGTAAATCTACTTTCATATGATTTACCTTTAATCTCTTTTCCAAAATATTTTATTAAAAAATGTTCTACAGTCTTGAATAAAAGTAGGATTATCTAAGACAACAGTGGCCCATTGGGTTTTTTTTTCTTGAAGACAGGGACTACATTCAATATTTTCCAGTCATACACAACCGTTCTGACTCAGTAACTCTATTAAAAGATTTTGCTAGCGGACCTGTCATTTCATCTGACACTTATTTTGGAATTTGAGAAGGTGCATCATTTGCTCCCTCCAGCTTGGGGAATCAAAAGCTTTGAGTTTTGCTTCCACCATGCAGGGGTAATTTCCATTTTTAAATGTATTTTCTTTATTTTATTTATATGGTAATTTCCATACCTTTATTCACAGCAGTCATTCTTCTTACAAGCATTTATCCCCAGGTTAACCACGATCATAAGATATAAACATAGTCTTTGTTCAAGAAACCCTTTTCAGCATGGAGACCAGGAAGAAATAGCGTAAGAAAGATAAATCATGCATGCAGAACAGATATTATGTTGTATGGCTCAAATGATTATACTCACATCTTTGATGATTTGCTTGGTGAGTTATGTAATAATTGAACCTTATGGTAATAACCTTAATTCACAGCTAAAAGAAATTTTTTTTGAAGAATACTAATTGCCCTGATTTTGTGGTTTCAATCATCCCTGGGCCTGAGTACTGCTGAGTGCTGGTGCTCTGATGTAAAATATCACGCTGCTCTGTTCCAGTGAGACACAGAAAGTCTGACTTGTCTCAGGACATGCAGGAAAGGTTTTAACAAAGGCAGAAATTTTAACACAGCCTTGGGATGCAATTTTAAAGTAATCCTTCCCTCCTTCCTTCCTATTCAAAGTCCTATAATTTAATACCAAGTTACACACTTAGTTCTAGTATCAAGAATTTCTGGTAACAGCTGAGAGCACATTTAACAAAGAAGTAGAAGACCTGGGTATATTATTTCTCATCAGATTATTATAAGCCATCAATATGATGCAGACTTAAATAAGGAAATTCAATTCTTGGCTGTAATAGGACAGGCATTTCCAGAGACAGAGAAGTATTAATGTCAGGATGGTCAGTGTACAAGGCACTGGCAATAGCTTATCTTGACTTGTTCAGATTGAAAAAAAACCCCCAAACCTCCTTTGAACTGGATCAGATACAAAAAAGGGCTTCTGGGTTATCTGGAACAGAGATCTTATTTAACAGAGGAGAATTTTCGGAAAGCTCATGTGGGGAAATGAGTTCCTCACATACAGACACACGACACATGACAGACCCACGAAGACCATCTATAGCTACAGAGAACTATATGTCTTTGACAACTAGTAGGTTGGAGATAAAAAGAACCACATAAACTAGAGGTCAAAGCTGCCATAAGGAAAAAAATTCCTATAAAGTCTATGTGCTGGAAGTAGTCAAATACGGACCAAAGTAGTCAATGTATGGACCAAACTTGAAAGCAGAGGAAGCTTCCCAGTACATATAAATTTATGAAAGCAATTTTATGACGTTATTACTGAGAAAGTGATTAGATTTGATGAACCTTCTAGTCTGATGATCCTACATTCTTAGACATTTATGTGCTGTGATAATCAGAATAGCAGGAGCAAAATTTTCAGGCATGACATTGTGCACCTGTTTTTTTTACCAATATGGCAAAGTAAGGTATCCCATATAAAGATTGAAGGTGCAATTTTAAGTACACAAAGTTTTTATGCCAGATAAATTGTATATTCATCTGTTGGAATTTCAGTGGGGGACCAGTATTTGGATATTACATAACCATGCAAACTTGGTGCCTTTTAATGAAGTTTTTGCAGTATTACAAGTTACTTTCTTCATAAATCAGTAATAAAAAACCACCCAAGATGGGCCAAACCTTGATAGTACGTAACTAATAAAAAGGCAGTCAAGAAAAGTAGAAAAAAGGTAGAACATAGATAACATATCCTATACCTTGACTTGTGACTTAGCTTTCACTCAGCATCAACAATTTTTGCAACTGAATTAAACTGAAAGCAGAACCTGAATGAAGAGTATTTGGGTTAAATGGAGCTATTAGGTGGAGTAGCTTTACGAAGCAAGGGCAGATGCTACCTGTGTTACCCTGTACTTGCCTTGTCTGATTTATTCCAAACAGAAGATTTACAGTAAGAAGTTAGTGAGTACAACCCTCCGTGACAGATTTCAGCAGAAACACGGCTGATCTTTAGACAGATGTGAGTGCTAAAGACAGTGGCAGACACAAACAAGGTATGAGTTAAGCAATGCTGATCACACCTAAGGTTTGAATTCAGTTCAGTTTGCTGCATAAGGACATACTTTAATGTGGTACATCAATGAACATGTTATGAACCCCTGCATCTCACAAATGCCTTGCCTGAAAGGTCAGGAAAAGAGTCTCTAATCTTAGAATGGATTACACTGTATCATACTAGAATATGATCTGTGCATTATTAATTTAAAAAAACCCCCCCCCCCCCCCCCCATTAAGTGCCTAAGTCTGAGAATTATATATTTACTGACTTATTACTGAGAGTTACCCACACTCTGCTGCCCAAGACAGCGTATGAAGGGAGTTTGGTGGTTTAGTAATACCGTAAAGTGGAAATCCAACACTGAATCCAGATGTAAATGAACAGTGTGAAGCACAAGAATGTGCTTCCTAAGCTGAAGCTTTGGTGTTTGGTCCTACTTTCAGAGTTTTGTGCCTGTATTAAAGGGCTAAAGTGGATTTGGGATGTATACAAAGATGTGATTTAGGCCTTCCATGACTAAGCTGGCTATTTTTTCCCAGGAATCAAGGAGAAAGTTCCCTTATTACTCCTCAGGAGCAGAAGGAGAGAATATCAGAACAGAATTGTATTTCCATTGCCTTTGCAGTGGACAAAGGTAATCTCAGCTAAGGCTGGTTGTAAAGGCTTTACCTCTAAGAGATCTCATTTAGAACAGTTGGATCAATACATTTCGGATGTATTTTTCTGCTTTCACAGTGGAAAACTGACATAAAACTGACTTAACTGGGTAGTTAAGCCCAGTTAATGGCTAGTTTGAACCACCAAAGCATCACAAAGCAGTTGGAGTGTACTACTGAATCTGGCATTTACAGTTTTATTTTGTCTTTAATAGCAACATTCTAATGAGGTCCTCCTATGTCTAAAGTATATTCGTTTTTAACCTCAAGTCTGTCTTGAAGTATTCTGGGATGAATTTATGACGTTGAATTGGATTTTGTGACAAAAAAAAAATACAGTTAACAAATAAAATGCATGTTCTCCAATGAAGTCTTTTTTTTCCCCCAATAAAATTGCACAGGTCATATTTTATAAAGTTAATATGTACACAAGGTATCTTAGTTTTTCAATTTATTATTTTATTTTTCTTTTTTTTCCCCACCTCTTTACACCAACTGCAGAAGTAAGCAGCTATTTTTTCCAGATCCTGCAATTTAATGTTGAACAAAATATCAAGTGCTGGATTATGAAGTCTGGGGATTCAGATAAAAAATGGAAAATAGTTTTTCATATGTATAATTAAAGAGATGGTCAAAAATATCCCTTAATAGAGGATTTATTTTAAAAGTTGCTTGAGTTATGTATTTTATTTTAAATAGGGCAGTTTTTAAAGGTCAGTGAATGTTGGTCTTTAATAGGTTTATAGCAACTGGGGGCAAACTGCAGAGGCAGGTCAAGATGCAGGAAATCTGCAGCACAGTCTGGATGACGGATCCTGAAAATGTCTTGTGAGATGTCTACTTACATTAGTAATACATTAGTATTGCCATGCAAGGGTCATTTGCAAATTAAAGGCATGAAAATGCTGATGCTACTCAAAAGTGTATTAGCAGAACCACAAGACAGCATGTGGCCCAATTAATCTTGCGAACTCGGCATTAACACATTACTAGATCACAATGTAGATTACACATTTATGAGCATATCAACATCCAATGCAGAGTAAAGTATGCCCTGGAGGACCTCTGAGTGTAATTTTCTTCTTCAAATAAAAACAAAGGTTTCAGAGCGATGGCCAGTAGCACCTTCAGGCTCAACAAGAAATAATGCGATCATATTACTTCCAGTTGCCACAAATGGCTGCTTCAAAATTCTATCTCCAATTTCAAATTAAGTCTATGACTGCAATGATTAAAAAAGAGAATCTATCTACAAGGAATTATTCAAGGCATATGAAATTTAACATTTACCATGTACACATGATGGTGTACTGTCGATTACGGAAGGAAAGCATACCAATATATACCTGTACTACTTAAACGTTAGTTACTTTCTAAATTAAACAAACAATAACATCCTGCATGCCATGTTTGAATCATGTGATTTCTAATATTGCCTATAAGATTGGCCCTGCCTAATATTACTTTCCAACTTTACTGTGGATTAATGAAATATTGAACAGATGGGTAACTATCAAATCAAAGGCTGAGAAAGAACAGAATGTATGAGTCTGGGATCTTAGATCATGCTCGATATAATCTCGATATAATCTTCTCAATACACCTCAATGCAAAGATACAGTAACTCTTTCTTGCTCTAAAATGATTCATTTTATTGAATAATTCATTTTTTTCCACTATGTTTTGAATCAAAGAGCCTCTGCGCACAACATATCTGCTTTGGGAGCAGGTCACTGAAAAGCTGAAAAGCCTGCCTTTGAACACAGACCCACCTGACCAGTTTCCAAGCCCACAGCTACAAAAGGCCCCAAGATCTGCCAATAATATTCAACAGATCTGACAATGAACATGACAAACACACCGCTTGCTCTGCATGCACATCCCAGCTGTGATGCAATGGACTTACTGCATGGAGAACAATCATGCTCAGTGTTTCTAGAAAGCTTCAGGCAGTCCAACCAGCTGTGAGACAAATTTGCCTGTGTCAGAGAGTCTGACATAATGTAGAGCACGAAAATTTTGTCTTGTCCTTACTCCAGTTTAGCCCTGGATGACCACAGAGTATCTATGATGCTCTTCCATCTAGAACTGATAACAACTACAGGTGAAACAGGAGACTTGGAAAAAATTCTAGGGTCTTGGCTTCTCGTGCGTATCTTGAAACTATATTGAATTACATCAGTCTAATTCCTTTCACTCTCTGGTTTTATGGAAAGGAAACATGGAAAGATCTGGGTCTGGGGCCCCACAGTACATGCTCCTTCAAATCAGCTTACATATTGCCAACATGGTTTATTCTGGAGACCTCAGACTCAGGATACATCCAGTCCAGAACTGTGAGGATGCAAAGATATTCCTTCCAGCACACTTTCACAAGAGCTTCCTTGAACACATACGGAGGACTTGCTGAATAACTGCAACACAACTGATAAGATTTTTCACATTTCGTTTAGTGAAAAAACTCCATGTAAGTCAGCTGTAAACTGATGATACAGCCCCGTCATCCAATAAACCAAAAAGAGCAAGTAAAGGTAAAAGGTACTGTTTGTGAGGGATAAGCTTCAAAAAAATTTTTGAAAGGTCATTCTGAATGACAAAAAGTTGTTGAGGTTATTTCTTACTTTATTTCTAAATATCTTAGGATGTTCTGCTTACAAAATACATATCACAGCTGCTCCTACCTTTTGTCATAATGATTTACTGTGCCAGATTCCAAACACCTGTGATTGCTCTATCAAATGCATTTCTGAATATAACAGGACATTTTGCTAGAACAGACCCAATGGTTTCCATATGATGATGTGATGGGGGGATAAGTGTCATCAGACCAGCTGTTCTCACAAGGTACCTTCCAACTTAAATTATTCTGTAAGCCTTTATCTGCTTACCTACTGATACTTCTGATGTCCAGAACAGCCCAAACTTATCAAAGAAATGGCTTCAAGTAAACAAAGAATAATAAAAAGGCTTATCACGAGTTTCACTGCTCCTCTCTAGAAGTTTGAATATATGGTAGGAATTCGTACATAGCTGGTACCTCAGACACAGGGGAAAAAAGAAACTCAGAAAAAAAATTCCACATCATCTTTCTATTAACTACAAACAAATGCCTATGCCATTTTCAGACTGAGTAGACAAGAAACAATTCCTCTGCTGCAATCACAGCAAAAAAACAAGGCCTAATAAATAACCATTGCTACTTTAGACAAGTCAAGGCGCTCCTGCTCATAAAGCAGTTTGTGTATATTTTTTCCATCATACTGTGTCCTTGTAGTTCATAATAGAACAGATGGAAAGCATTCTACTTTTTGCTTTCCTACTTGCTAATAGGACAGGTGTTAACTGTGCCATTACATAAGTTTATGAAACATCCTCAATTGATTTGTTTTGGAGTTCTCTTCTTTTTGCTGTACATCTGCTGACATTCATCCCCATTATTAAAAATTCAGTTTCTACTTGGCTGGCATAAAAAATATGAACATATTTGATGTGAAAATACCATTTACACAACTTATCTTCAAATAATTAACTGTTTTCCAAGCAACAACAACAAAAAAAATCTCCGTGAAAACACACTGCAGCTTTGCTGTATCACCAAGCATTGTGAATGTCTCCAAAGTGAGGGGTTTAGCAAACAAAAAGGACAAAGAATGAGGACTAAGTCTAGCTGAAAGATGAGATACAGCCACCTGGCTTTAGAAACAGCCTTTTAACTGCCAACTGTATAATGAGTAAATATCAGGTGAACATGAAATCACTGAGAGTTATGGAGAGAAAAACAACTGTGTCAAAACAAATGGGTACTACAGAACTGACAAGGTAGGCTGCTCTTCTCAATCAGCTGCGCTGGCTAGATTTAGCTTTTCTGCAATTTACCAGGTCTCTTCACAAAGATGGTCTGCTTCCTTGCTAAAGTAAACTACTGAAGAGTTGCCTGAAAGTGAGGTTCGTCTGCAGTTCTGATTTATCTTAGATCTGTTTGGCATAATTGCATACGTGAGAGTAATCATTAGATGCCCGAAATAGTGCTGCATCTATCTGAAGGGAGCAAAAGGGAAAAACCTTCATAAGTAAGCGAGGTACAGTACTGATAGTCAAGAATTCTCTGTCCTTGGAGTCAATGCTCTTATATTTGGATGAAGGTTGAGCATTGAATAAATACACTGCACTATGTGCAAGACACACATACATGAAAAAAGAGCACCTGATGGCTGAGGGACGCATTTAGCTCAAGTATTTTTTTAATGTGAAAAACAGACTAATATACAGAATGCTGCCTCTATCTTAGCTTCTAATGTACTTTGTGAAACATCATTCTTTTTAAAATCTTCCATGGAAATTTGTTCCTGGAATGCAGCCTTCTAGACTGCTACATCAACTCTACTTCTGGAAGCTCATTTATCTATCACACCTTTAACCTTGTTATCACATGTAACCAAGTAAAAGTAAGAAAAATGCATTTTCTGAAAATGAACATTATCTTCAACTCCAGGACCATGAAAAGGCCCAAAGTACAGTGCTCTTTCCTTTCCTTAAGGTTGCAGTGTCATTTTCTTGGGAACTACTCATCCTTCTTGCTCCTTATAGAGGTATTTAACACTTGAAAATGTCACAAGATTATGGTTCTTTGCCATTATTTTTCCATGTCGACGTGAAAATGCAATTTTCCTTTAACATTCTACATGTTGCCAAGAACGAAAAAAGATTTTGAGGCCTGGTTCAGTATAAAGTATCAGTATTCACATGCACATTTCTGGCAGAATTTGCTGCAAAATTATGGGTTGGTTTCATGCTATGGAATAGAAAAATGGCAGCTGCTGCTGCTACAATAAAGGGTAGCAAAAATTCCAGCTGTGGATATGCAATCCCTCTTTCAGTGTAACACAAGAAATGATATTTCCTATGACTAAATGCAATGTGCAACTTTGGCTTGTTTCTCTCTAATCTCATGTTTTCAGCTACTTAACTTTCTTCAGGATTGAAAAAAACAGATGCTCAATGCACCACTCCCACAAACAAAAGTATCCATGGAATAATTAATGAAAGCTGTGTAATTTCTTTTTTCTATTTGTGAATCAACCCGTAATTTCAATCTCTTCTGATTTCTGTATAAACATTTATTTTTAGCTTCAGAGATGAAAAGCTGACTGGCTTGGTAAAGAGATATTCAAAAGAAATAAGGCATAGGAAAATTTAATAGCTATTAGATATAAGCATAAAAATGCCATCTGTATATAAACTCCAAGCAGCATATAAGAAGAAAAAAAATGCAGCTGACATGTTTAAATGTCTATATTTCACTGGTAAATTAGCTACTGTAGGAATATTCCAGTACCAGTAATAAAAGATATGACACTGTCTTGTACTGGAGCTGATGGATGGTGAAGGAAACATAACACTGTCCTGTTCCCTTAGATTTGCAAAGGCAGAATTTAATAACAGAATGTCTTGTTGCATTATGTTTCAGACTCAACCACCGAGAGCTGCAACTTCAAATCTGGGCCATCCTGAAGCTTCTGTGGACCTCTGCCACCCCCTTCTTCAAAACTTTTAATGTCATATATGGAAAAAGAGTAAGCTACATTATCACAGCAAGCCACAACAGGTGACAGGACTCAAGTTCCTGCTGCACCCATCTCCACTTTGGCAATACTAGAAGGGTGACTGTCTGGCACAATGTTTTGACAACGTGTGTGGGTATGGGGTCCAAAGAGGAGACAGATCGTGGTTATTTTTCCTCCCACAGAGTACCTGTGCTTCTGTTATCACCAAAAATTACAGTCCATGTGGTACCTGCTAATTATTTTTCTGGTTGATTGGATACATGTGGATGTTATGCTGTAAGAGAAATTTGTCAGCAGCTGAAGCACTGTCAGGTGATGGTTTTCAATGCTCTTCCTTCTACTGAAAGTGCTTCCTCTGTCTCACAGATATTTTCATTCTCTGGTTTGCCTCCTGGGACATTTCCTTAGCTATTCCTTTTTGGGGCACACCTATTCCTTGATGAAGCATACAGCTGTGTCCCATCTTATCGCTAAACTGAGGAAACCAGGATTGCTCATTAGTCCCAGCAGCCTGGTGCATACCCTGACTTCATCCTGGCTCTCAGGTGAAACTGAGAATGATCATCCCAAAGTCCAGAGGGTTTGGGATCCAAATTAATCAGTATACTCAAAAAACTAGCACATGTGGCGTCCATCTGTCTTGCAATGGAGTTCCTGCAAGATGGACTCAGTGGCCAAGGATGCACTGGTCTTCCAGGAAAGCATCAGGATGTGAGTGGGATGATATGGCCAATTGGCTGTTACCAGTTCACAGTCGTTTGTCTCATGTCTTACTGCCTGGTATCTACGTGCTGCTTCAGTTGTCTCCCGTAGTAAAGACGGGAAGCTGTAATTGCATCATGTCTTGAGACTTGTTACCAGTAGAGCGAAACACCCTGAGGCACCCGAGCACCAGCTTCCAAATTTTCTTCCCAAAAAGTTTTGTTGAGTTACAAGACAGCCATGTGAAGAGATGAATTGCTCGCTTTTAAAAGATCATCCATGCAGAGATACCGACAGATGCAAAAGAAGGGGGGAAGCTTGTTTGAAGATGAGGTCACAGCAGGCCATGAGCTCTTCTGCAGTGAGTTTTATAGCTTGTTACATCACCTTAAATCCACAAAAAAACCACTTCAGGATGAGAGAGTGAACATCACCCATACTGCATTTCTTCTACAATAGTCTGTAATAATGATGTCATTAGAGAAAAACATAGGACTAAATCAGTCCCCTTAATTTTGAAAGCTGGTGTACATGTATTATCATCAAAATGTTAGCAACTAGATGTTGGTAAGACTTCATCCAAAAAAAGTCTCGAAGTCTCTTCTTCAAAGCTTGATAAAAAGCCACAGCTCAAAATCAATAAATGGAAAAGACTCCCAAGGAGGCAGTTATTTACTAGGTATTGGGACAAAAACCTGAGGAGGTTTATTGTGCAGAGCACATGTACACACGCACTTACAGAGCTTCAGATTACAGCTTGCATGGAGAGACAGAGGTATGAAATACCTGATGCCACTGCTCTGGCACTTCATTTTCTTCACTTCAGATACAGCCTCAAATGATATAAAAATAGACTTGCATTACTTTCTGACATGACCAAGGTTCTTCAGTTTTGATCTACATACAACGACATTAATAATAGATTAAGGGCTGCTATCAAAGCATGATCACATGCTCCAGAAGGAAGAAACTACAAAGTACAGCTGTCAAATCACTCCCACTAGCTAAACCAAGGGCAAACTACCTGCGTCTGGACTTCTACAACATTTGCTGGTCTATTCAACTTCTCTTTAACATTTCATTCCTGACTTGCATGCACATGACACAAACTAGCATTCTCCTTCTTGCTGACCTTGGACAGATAATGAAAGCAAAGACTTTTTTCTGTAAAGATGACAGTATCATCATAGGACATAATTCAATAAAACAAGCACCTGCAGAGAGCAGGAGAAACTGTGACACTAATATTTTGTTAGTTAATACTGAAGAAGTAGTATGTGACAGGTTTACTTAGCATCTCAATTCAGTTTCTCAAGGATTACTCAATATTGAGTGGATGATATCACTTCAAGATGCAAAACCTCTAAGTAACCATTTAACTACTTCTTGTTTCCTTGCTAACTATGCCACTGTCTTAAATATGCAAACTAGTCTGTTCAGCCTGATTTTAAAAATAGCTGTTTTGATTTACTTTCTGATAAGCATCTAACAGCAAAACAAGCAACAAAAAAAGACAGTCCTTCACTGTCTTTCCTTCTGCCAGAGTCCACTGTAAAGTCTGCAAAGAGGACATTTCTCAACACCAAAGAGAAACCAAGCACCCAGAACTTAGTAAAATTACAACAAATGGCTAAAATATGCATGGAAATCCCCTTTGTCACAGACATGATCTGCTTGAATATTAACAGAGAATCATACAATTGTGAAGGCTGGGAAAGACCTCGAAGATCATCAAGTCCAATGGTAAAATCCTTGATCACAGGTACTCTGGAGGGCAGTGAGATATGGGGAAGATGAAGATAGGCCAACATAGCTCTGAACTTTTGGTGACTAATCAGCAATCATGAACCAGGACAGTGACCTTTCCTGCTGAGTTTTGTTCCTGGTTAGCCACTCCAATATATATACTTTTCTTGGCTCTCAGACAATGCAAGACAGAAAAGTATTTCCTTCAAAGGAAATTCACAAGTACCAAAATAATATCAAGTGACTCTTCATAGTGTATTACAGCTTCCTGGACCATTGCAATTTCTCACCCATATTAAAAAACTTTCAAAAAGAGAACTGATTCGAATATAAAAGTCGAGATTGTCCATGAGTAGGCAAATACAAGAGATATATTGTGAAAATCCAACACTATAAATTAAGCCTGGATTTTCACTAGACTCTGGCAGAACACAGCAGGAAAAAAACCCATTTTCCCAAGAAGGTCTACAAAATGAAAATAAACCCAGAATTTAAAAGGGAGAAACATGTGACCAAAATGTTAATCTGTCATCAATATTTTTAACCCACCGGGCAATAACGTAGTGATAGGAAACACAAGAGATTAAATTATGTGGAAAACAGCACTTCTCAGCTGAACCTGTTTACAACAGAAGAAGAAAACAGTGACAAACCTGACAGAATATTAATGGAATAAGCATTAGGACCCGAGTAGCCATTTCTCGTGTTACTAAAAACCAGTGTGAGTCCCAAATAAAAGGAAAATAAATTTTAATATTTGGATCCTGTATTAAGGATGTGCATTCCTCTGTAAATAATCAGAATGGCAGTTATACGCAGAGTTTATAGCTGAAAGATGTGATTAACCAAGAGTAGCATATCTTGGAGTGCTCGTAGTGGACAGTAACCTTTCATTTATCATTGAGGTTAATTTCCATTTCTGAGGGTCACTGACTTAATCATATTTGCTTGAGTTAATGTTGATCTTCTTTAATCATAGCACAAAGAAATATAAGTAATGCCTGTCTGAATGGAGCTAATTTAATCATATGACCTTTTCCATCTTATTTTCACCCTATGGCTACACGACTTCTTTGAACCAGACAGCAAATTACTGGACTGTAAGTAGCATAGTATGCTTAGCTAATTTATTCATGCATTTCTGAAAATGATGAGATGCTAAATTATTGCATTATGCGGTTTTACTGTTTCCATACCCTTATCACAAGGAACCTACTATTGCAGTATCTGAGCTTTACATAATGATCATTTCTTTTGTGAAAAGAGTAATCCCAGTGCAGAAAAGTTCAAGCAGTAAAGCTTGGATGCTGATTATTCCTGCTGTGGGAAAGGCAGCTCTGCAGCCACTGAGGTGTCAAAGCAGCTAGTGCCAGAGAAAACACTTTACACCTCCCCTGGTGCTTTCGCAAGGGCTACTCCTAAGAGAACATGTGTTTCTGCAAGTATATGTTGGTAATCCTCACTGAGCTGGTGATGTCTCCATCACTGATTTTCAGGTACTAATACTCCAGCAATATATATATTCAGGCAGTGCTGGCTCTCTGTTTAGAAACACAAAGACCAAACCTCCTCAAATCCAAGTGATGGTAAAGGAAACATGAAGTACTCTGCCCCTCTCACTATCAGATCTCTGATAGCTCTGATACCACTGCTTTGCAGCAGTTAATAGCAATCAAAATGTAATTAATGTGGAGAATATGGCACCCTTAAGAGATTAAGAACTTTCATCAGCACTGGTGGCAGAAACCAGACTTGTTGATTCCCATGCTCTTTCCATAACCTATTTGGAAGCTTTTTTTCTTTTAAATCCATGCAATTAGATTTTTATGTCAGGAAGAAGCCTACTGGAAAGAAGTGAACAACAGGATTTCTGAAAGGATAACTTCAAACAACTGCAAAACTATAGACCACACTGGTCTGAAAGTTTCTGCAGAAGTAATAGAATTACAAGACCTCTGGAAATTGTGGGGAAATTGCAGGGCTACGAGGACAGACTTCCACTGAACAGCCAAGTTTTTTATCTGCCACCACAGCTGCATCACTCCTCCGTTCACTTCTCTTGTACTGAATGCCAGCAGTTATGGCACTATTTAGAAATCATCAAAACTTGCTTTAATCAGCTATTATTTAGATCTGAGAGATGGCAATAAAGTTTATGGTGACTTTATTGCCTTACCAGACCTTTATCTGTCTTTGTATTTAATAGAAAAAATGTACAACTGGGCCATGGATAATTCTCAGAAGTCAGAATGTAGGACAAAAGAAATGTCCCTTACGAAATCAAATCTACATTCTACCCATGTGTGCCTAGCAGCATCACATATTTATAGGAAACACAGTAAACCAGCTAATTTATTACAAAACACAGGACAGTGATTTATTAGGGCTTTGTCACGCTGCGAGAAAATCTGGAGTCTCTCGAATTTTAGTCTCATATAGTTAGGTTTTGCAACACCCTAGCAATTCTGTCCAGTTGAATGTCGCACCTGACTCCATGCAGAACACAACCCTCTAATCATCAGGCACAGAGAAGATGGATCCTTGTTCTTTAACCTTAATTAGTACTTAGCAACATTACGCACGCCGAGGGCAAGATTAGCCATAAATGCTTCCAGGAGCACTGTACACTTAGTAGTAACCTCTGCACGTAGAAAGCATGTATTTCACTCAGAACCAGCAAGTGGAAAAATATGTAGCAGAGAGGGTTGGACAGCATATAATTAAACTCGCTTTGCATATTAGGTGAGCGACTGAAGTAGAAGCCATTACTCTCTGTCTGCAAAGCACCTCCCAAGCTCGCTGCAGCAGAACCACAGAGCTTTGCAACACCAGCTTTGGGCTGCATGGGACCAGCGAAAAACAGGCTTTGTGCCCTCGCAGGGCTGAGACATCCAAATACATCCAAATACAGGACCAGATTCTGCACGGCGCTGAAGTCGATGGGAACTGAGAGTATTCAGCACTTAAAGGAATTCACACAGCAGGCTATCAGAATGGGCCTTGTTTTAGCTATTTTAGGCAATCAAATTTAAGTGGTTATGCTGAGTTTATTTTACTCATTTGATGTTGGCTTTATCATTCCAGGATTTTAATGCACTGAAGCTTTCCACTGTCTAGTCAAATTACCAGATGTAATATACAATATTTTCTTTAAGGATATGATTTTAGGGCGCATGCTGGTTTCATTATATTATACAGTGGGGGAAAAATATATTTATAATCTTAAAAATCTCATCTAATACAAAGCAATCACACTCTGAACAACTAAAGCCGAATGTTCCGCTGAATCTTTCAGTGTTTTTGTCGTGCATATGTCAGCATGTACATCTGAATACACCATCATGGACTCATATTAACTCAGGCTATCAACATTTTCTATGAACAACACTTTCTACTTCTAGACTCCATGTCACTGAAATGTTAACTAATAGCGATGCTTATAAATTAATTTATTTCAGGTATGCTGTAACAACCATAATCAGCTATAAATCCTTTTGCCCTATCTGCATTTACTGAATTTGCCTTAATTATACTGTTGCCTAATTATGAAGCTCAGTCTAGAGGGGAACTCACAAGAAGCAATGATGCAGAAAGCAGAGGACAGTTTATTCCACTTCATGGATTTACAACTTTCTGCTACCGCATTTGGAACAGACTCTTTTTGTGAGGTCATTAACATGTAAACAGTGTCACACTGAAGATGCATGGCAACGACCTACCATGCTAATGAAAAGTGATATTGAGTTTGCTAATTCAGATAAGGGTACACAGATTGCCTTTTCTCTAATGTGCAAGGGCCTGTCACAGAAATAAATGCGTGGTCCTTGTTGCAATTAATTTGATTCTTGTTCTTTTAAAGCTTTACTTGTAGATTTAATTAAAGCTTTCATGCAGCACACACTTTCAGGAAGTATCTATGTTTAATGGCTTTTTCTCCTAAATTAAAGAAACGAGTGAAGGTTAAGATTCAAAGAACAAGAGAGCATAAAATGAAAAGCTGTGCTTAATACAGTAAGCATCACCTTGTTTTGACATAAGCAAATATTCAGTATTTATTTACATTTCTTAGAATTAGTGTTATATTGTGGCTTTCACGGTGAAAGAACTTTCAATTGCTTAATATAATTTTTTTCATTTTTCAACATAAAATTTTGCATGCTATGTTTCAACCTGGAGGTGAATATTTTAAAAGCCTAAATCAGTTTTTAGATAAGAAGAAATAAACAAATAAAAGCAGTGTATGGTTTTCTCAGGAAACTAAAGACATATAAGTCAGTATTTCTTTCATTTTACTCTGTTAAATGCTCCCACAGAGCCATTCTATCTAAGCAATAACCCTTTAATAAATATCAAGAATAAAAATAATTACAAAAAAAGGTTGTACAGTAATAGAAGGATATTCTGATGTTCTGAGACATGCCTCTCCTTCCCTGTTCTGAGGAGAGAGATGGTAGGACTTTTGTAAAGCCTTTGACACAATCCCACACAACATCCTTATTTCCAAATTGGAAAGACAAGTACTTGAAGGGTGGACTACTTTGTGGATAAAGAATTGCCTGGATAGATGCAGCCAGAGAGTTGTGGTCAATGGCTCTATGTCCAGGTGGAGGCAGGTAATGAGTGGTGTCTCTCAGGGCTCTGTCCTGGGACAGGTGTTCTTCAATATCTTCATCAGAGAGTGGGATCGAGTGCACCCTCAGCACATTTGCAGCAGGCACCAAGAGCCACTGAGCAATGCAGTTGGCACAAGAGAAGGATGGTATGACATCCAGAGGCAGGTAGTGAAAGGACAAGGGGTAATGGCTTTAAACTAAAAGAGGACAGATTCAGATTAGATGTCAGAAACAAACTCTTTACTGTGAGGGTGGAGAGACTCTGGCACAGGTTGCCCAGAGAAACTGTGGATGCCCCATCCCTGGCATTGTTGAAGGCCCGGCTGGATAGAGCTTTAAGCAACCTAATCCAGTGAGTGGCATCCCTGGCAGGGGGGGGTGGAAATATGAAATCTCTAAGGTCCCTCCCCACCCAAACTATTCTGTGATTCTACGACATGGAGAAAGAACAAATGACTAAGCAGCCTGCATTAAGTATCAAGAGGCTAAGCAGAGCATACAGAATGAAAATAAGGCAATCTGAAATATTTTTCAGGATATGACAGACATCATAGTATCTGGGGCTGGGGGAGATGAAAAGGGGATAAATAATAGGACGAGTAAGTAAAAGGAGGAGTAGAGGAAGAAGACAAACAGATGAAAAAGTAAATGGCCAGGAGAACAAGGAGGCAGGCTTAAGAGCTGGCACATATGCTAGTGTTGAAAAAGGAGCTGGAAGGAAGACAACAACAGTAGGATCTAAGGAGTAAGTTATATAAAACACTTTTTGGACAGAGGACTGGACAAGACACTTTCATGAATGCTCAGTACTACTACCTCAAAATAGGTTTACGGTGCTTTGGATTCCAGCAAAAGGCAGTGGAAACTGCCTTTACCTATTAATAAAAAAAATATGCTCCCTGTTCTTGCTGGGAGCATATATTAGGACTCAACATGCAACCAATGAATTCTCTTCTCTATTTAATTTATTTTTTTAGAACATAGAGAAGGTAATCCCTTTGGTTTACTAACACTCTTATATGTTTCTCTTCTTTTATTAAATTATCTTATATAATCTTAATCATATTAAAGTGCAGACATGATTCCTCCCTACTCAGGTAAGCAGAAAGGAAAGTCCTTCTGCCACTAACACCTGGATGTTATAGCTAAGGAACAGGGCTGCAATCTATCATGTATGATAAACATGACAATCTGACCTGAAAAATGTAAGTAAAAACAAAGCATTCGGTATTTCATCTGCTTTTGAAAGTACACTGTAAGCCATGAACTTAGTTGATCTGAAGTGACCTTTCCACTGACAATTTCCAAGTAAGACCATAAATGGCAAAATACATGCCATTATACCTAAAACATAAGCAAAAATTATGTAGCTGCAGCAAATATTGTAAATTGCATTATTATACTCAATAAGAACATGTTGGTGAAATCCATACCGGAAGATTTTATTTTAGGCTATTGATGTCACCACACAGGAGGAAAGAACACTCGCACCTTGAAATAGGAGATGTGGAGTGGCTCCAGTGAAACAGCTGATTCTCTCATTCCTGTTCAACTGTGAAATGCGCAGGTTGGCAAATGTTTGCCTCTGCCTTTTCTTTAGACAAGACACACGCCTCTGGTAGCTCCAACTTTTTTCTTCACGATCAGAGGAATCAGGGAATGGGAATGAAGGAGAAAAGCTACCTCCCTCTGCAGGTAAGCTAAATATAATTGAGATACCCCCAGACATTTGGTTCAATATCTCACCGAGGGATCTCAGTTCAAATGCAGAAGCAGCCCTGAGCTTCAGCCACTAAAAAGAAAAATAAAAGTGTGTCTTTATGTTCACCAGCTCACTACTCACAGGAGCAGATATTTCACAGCACAAGCCCTACAAAACTCTGCTCTGCTCGAACCACTGCTTCTTTTTATTTGGAACACTGTGTCTGGTTGGCACAGGAACTGACAGAATTATGCAAGACTTCCTTGTCAGTCCTACAGATTTCTCTCTGTAGCCTACACTAAATGTTACAGTCTAATAATAATAATAGCAGTAATAGAAAATCCTTTCTTGCACATTTGTAAATGAAATGAAGTCATGATTCTAATTTATTATGATAAGTCTCATAAAAGATATATTCTTTTGCAACAGGGTGTCTGGGGCTGAAGAAATGCCAGGCAGGTTTTGCTAGATATGCAAGCACACAGCACAGTCCATGCCTCTGGTTCCCTGCTTGATTAGCTTTTGTGATGTTCAGTTTCAAAGCTGATGCAATCTTCCCAGCTACACTTTGCAAATGAAATTAGGAAGGAATTAGGAAGGATCCTGGTCAGACAGAATCCTTGCACAGACTCTCAAGTGAAAACAGAAGGTAAGAGTCATCATGAGAAGAAGAAAGCACCTGAGATATGGTTCCTTATCCCCCCATGCCACAAATAGGTAATCAGTGCAGGAAATCAATGACCAAGAAAAATGACAGAAAGAAAATTTGGAAATGAGTGATGATTTTGGTCATCCAGACACTACCGAAAGCAAATGGTCACTCTTTTTCCCTTCAGGGATCTGTCAGTCTATACTTTAAGGGAGCTCAAGGTGCACTGTAGGTGAGAAATGAAATATAAAGGAAAAGTAGGAAAAGAAGCCAAGATTAGAACATTTTCCTTGTGAAATTAATAGTCAACAGTGATAGATGTTACATTGAGATAAATCATCATTAACCTGGCCATAACCCCCGCAGATAGGCTCAAGAAATGTATTTCAGGTGAAGCATCTCCCAGGGGATTCAGCAGCAGAGAACAGATTTCAGATAACAAGCTCAACAACAAAAATATCACTCATTAGAAGCTATCCCAATACTAATGACTACAACACCTCAGTGCCCTGTGCTGGCATCATTCAACAGACATGAAGATCTTGTTACAGTTTTTCTTATCTGTACCACAGAGGTGAGGAAGCCTGTGACTTACTGGCGCTACGAAGTCTTAGGGTTAGATTCACTGTATTATTTCTTCTACCCATTTTATTTTAAGCATTTTTCTGCTACTTGTCCTCCTTGAGACCAGGAGAAATACAGTGCATCCTTCACCTTATTCCCTGTAGTCCCATCTTCTGCAGACATATTCTGTCAATCAGTTCAATATTTCACAATGCCATTTTGAAAACTAACACTTCAATCTTTTAGAAAAAATACAGGCCTTTACCAACATAAATTATGAAGTGAGTTTTGGTCTCAATATGCAGCACGACTTCTCTACTTTCTGTTAACACATTTAAAATCACATAAAGTGTAATGGCAGGTTTGGCTTTTAGAGAAACTAAGTTTCCAACACCACTACCGCCTTGTACAATACACACCAATACTAAAATATGAAACTCACCTTCCTATTTGGTTATTTAAAATGAAAGTATTTTAAGTCAGTTTTGAGATATCTGTGTATACAGAAATGCAATTTCAGAGTAAAAACCACATAAGTAGCACCATTTTTCCTGAGGGAAAAGTTTTAAATAAAGTGAATGAAAATGATTCACCTCATACCATCTTTGAAAGTATAATTCAACAATGATGGCTGATAACGGCAAAATCTCAGTGTCTAGAATGACTGCTGTTGACAGCAAGCATGACTGATTTGGGAATCAAATTTTTAAGAAAGCTAAAACCTAATTTCAACAGGATAATTGAAGAATTTATTCAATAAACAGTTTTATAGAGAAGACAGTCCACCTGGTAACAGTACCTCAACAAGAGTCATACGGGATGGCAACACAAATACTCAAATACAGTGGTAACTTCTTAAATACACATACCTGTCACTATCATCTCTTTCTCTCCCAAGTACATGTATCGTGTCTCAGTGTTATATATAACAAAGACTGGCATTCAGGCTTATAATACAAGAGTATATGATTCCACAATTTCTCTAAGCAATCTCAGTATTCAATTCAAATCCCATATACTAGTTTAGAAAACAACACAAAGCTTTTAATAGCATGGAAAGAACAAAGATGTCTCTAGGCTGAGTAAGTATTTTTTCTACAGTTACATTGTTTCCCACACTAAATGTCTGATACCTTCACAAATCGAGCAGTGTCCCCTCAGAGGATGGAAAAATCTTCAAACCCCAGCTCATCTGCAAATTTATTGCTTGACACTAATGGAGCACAGACAGTAATTTGTGCTGTGGTTTAGGAATGGCATTCTCCAATTTAGTGTTCCCACTGAAACCACTCCAAATTAAGAGACACTTGCTCACTCCCACCTCCCCCTCTTTCTCCCCCTGCGGCAGGCAGGAGAGGGGAACTGGAGGCACAAAAGGTAAAGGTTGAGGTAAGAACAATTTCCTGGAAACAGCAATGAGATGAGGAAATGAACAGTAACAGCAACAATACTAATGACAGAGGGTACAAGAAAGAGGCAACACAGACATCCCCCTGACAACACTGGCTGCTCCCTCTGCCAGGCTACTCCACCCTAAGCAACCCCTTCCTCTGTCCCTGGAAAATGATGTGAGGTAGTATAGAATAACCTCCAACTCCTGGCCATGCCTCCTCCTGGCTACTGCAAAAATTAACCCTGTCCTGGCCTGAACCAGGACAGATTGTGTGGCCAGAACAGCAACCTTCTGATGCTTCACCTCACTCTCTCTGTAGGGATTTACTTGTTTTGAAAAACCCAAGCTCGCAGCACATTTCAGATTATGGTTTCTAACTCAAAGCATCTGGGATAATGTGGTTTTGGAAAGTCTGGTCCAGAAATAACCATGGGCTTCCGATACAGGTATGGAAAAAGTAACCTGGAGTGAGCATCTAAACAAGCCCAGAAAAGATGAACTAAGAAAAGCTACTCCTCCACGTGAATGATCTGATCTCTGCTGCACTTGAAGGAAGCCATTCTGTATAGCCAGATCACTGCCCTAGGGGACTCACACACTTCAGAAAGAGCTAGAAAAATTAAAAAAAAACAAAACAAAACAACTTACTGCTGATCAGTGTGTTAAGGATGATTTACAATTTTTTCTACAGTGAAAGGGGAATGAAAGCCTTGGCTATAAAGCAATACAATCAGATCCAAAAAAATCAGAAGATACTAGGAATCAGTATAGGAAATAATGACTTTAGATAGATTTTTGAAAATGATGTTGTGTATTTTAATTAAAAATAAAATTCCAATTCTGACCCTGCTTGGTAACTCCAAATAAAAGCTAGATATAGCGCATCTGTACACAAAGCATACAGCACAGAGCACAAAAAAGTGTTTTTTAGCAATGGTGATTTAGTAGAACACCCTTCTTGCCTTATTTTGGGCACTAAATATTATCCAAAGATTTTGGTATGTTGGCACTGTAGACTTTGCAACATGCAACAAAACTCCTGGGACATCCCCAAATCATTTAAGTCTAGCTTACAAGAAGTTACAGAAATCCATGGTTATTTGCAGTTACGTGATTTTATGATACAAGCCTATGTAACTCTGCATATTATACAGATGCAGAAGAGCGCACAGGTGTAGTCTAACAGATCAAACAGTTCAAACACATTCGTGTTTTTCTGTTCAATATTCTCCTCCATCTACAAGATGCGAACATGATCTTGTTCTGGTTCCAGGGGCAGCTGCAGTTGAGAAAACAGGACTGTTTCTAACATCTTTCACTATTTTTGAATTACTACAGAAGTTTTAAATGTGAAGACTGCATATTCTCTGGAATTATCCAGAAATCACTGTTAGGAGTTCTGACACCATCGATTTTTTGGAAACGTTATTACTTTAATTATTTGGGTCATTTTGTAAATCTGCTAACCTTGTGCTTTCTGCCCTAAGTCTAGGTCAATGGCAGTGAGACTGGGCAAATGAGCTAGAAATTCTCTGTACAGAGATCCAGAAGCCAACACTGAGTATCTGCCAGTGAAGCAAGAGAACTAAATTGAGAACAGATTCCCAGGCTCCTGAGCTCAAGTTAGATACACAAGAAAAACATACTTCAACTGGGCCCCAAATGATCAAATTCTTGTGAAAAGGGGATATGTTTTCATGTACAATTATATGAAAAAGATCAATGTTTGTGGAATTACTTTTCTTGCAGGAGGAATTTTGTCCCCTGTGTCATATACCAAGTACCAGGCAATAGGCCTCTAATCCTATGCAGTCCCTTACATCAATATTTCAATATAGTATTAGGCTTTGGGATAGAGATTTCCATACAGACGATGCACCTGTGATGCACTTCTGTTCTAGGGCACCTAACTAGATGATTAGTGCTGGGACAGACAATAGCAGATTCCACACTATTAAGATCTTAACATGATTAGCATTGCATAAGAATACTGGGTAATAACTGTCTCCCATTTCCCTACCTCACCTTTCACAAGCTGAAATGACTTGTGAAAAGGCACAAAAATATAAGAACATTATGCACCTAACTGCTGTGCAGCACTGTTGCTGCATAAGGACTTAATTTCAATAATAATCACAATGTATCATTTTGATATCAAGCTCAAACTGAGGAACAGCATCAAAAGCTGCCTTCACAACTTTGCATTTTAATTTGGTGTACATCCTACTCATAGAAATATAATGAAATCTTTTATAGAAAGGGACTTTTAAAAGCTACAGCCTGTAACTATCTGCCCAAGAATCTGGGGTAAATTGAATTGGCCAAACTATCAGGCAACAGTGTCTGTAGTAAATTCTAATGGTCCAAGCACTCAATTTGTTTTTCCGGTGCTTGAATTTTCATGAAATGTAGTTGTTAGCTCCTGACCAATGATTAATGAGCTCCAAGGGAAGAATCTCTACAAAAATTAAAATCTCAAATACAAAAGGGCCAATGGTCAGCACAGTGGCTTTCGCTGTCGCCTCAGCAACAGGCTTGCCTAGTCCATTTAACCATAATTACACAACAAAATACTAATGGTACATTTCCTTCTTCAGCCCATGGCACACGGGTTTTGCCCATCAGAAAATGTGTCAGGAGCAATCAGTCAAGCCAGTGCTGCCTACCATGCTGAGAACGCCACTCATTGCCAGTGTAACTAATGACACCATCTCCATTCTTCTTTTTTCCGCACCTGGAATCAACTGCCAAGTCAAAAAACCTGCTGCAGAGTTAATGAGCACTATTAAATTTGCTCTAATCTTAAGAACAAAAGAACTTACAGAGGACTACCTATGTCCAGACAAAAAAAAAAATCTGCTGCCTGACAGAAGTGAAAGGTAAAAAATGCACCAGTTGTCAGGAATGCAAAAGTGGGAGGAAAGACTGGCAGAGGCACTTAAGCCCATTAAAAAGAATTCTCAATAGCACTACTCAACTCTTTTTTCTGTAATATCTATTGACTGGCTAACTAGTAAACACAAGATAAAATAGAAATAATTCTCTGCCAAATATGCACAGCTGTAGGTCCACCTCTTATGATTCATCAGCAGCTCTAGGCATCTGCCAATTTTTTCTTTTTTAATTTTAATTTAGGATGGATCTAGAAGTGGCAGAGATCGCAGTCTGCTAGGGAAAAGGAGCCCA
The DNA here is from genome assembly GCA_013398115.1 of Falcunculus frontatus. Taxonomy (NCBI): domain Eukaryota; kingdom Metazoa; phylum Chordata; class Aves; order Passeriformes; genus Falcunculus; species Falcunculus frontatus. Next base: position 663,037 of record VZRV01004283.1, read on the forward strand.
CAGCACACAAGGAAAGCAGCCCACAAGACAATAGTAACTATTTCAGTGCATAGATGCTCACTTGGATGATACAGCTTGCATTTACAATGACTAATCAGTAAATTTGAATATGATACTCAGTATAGAAGTGGTAAATTAGCAATGGCAGAGTACTTGAAATTATGTTTCTCAAAATATAGAACATTTTATAATCCATACCAACTTCCTCAGCTAAAAATAAAACTGTAATGAATCCTGCATTCATCTAAGATTTCCACCAATTTCAGTGAAATTGTGTGATGCGTAAACAGGTGGAGAATTTGGTCCAAAATATTTCCTCCTACTGATAGCCAACCTTGACTGCACTTTTCAGGGCTCTTACTTCCCTTCTTTTGCCAGATGGGGAACAAAACACCACAAGGCCAAAATCCCACAGTTTCTTTTGGAAGAGTTAATCAACGCAAGCCACAAAGTTACTGAATTTGTACCACACTAACAAAAAGATCTTTTCTTGAAGCCACTAGGCGAGGATTTCAAATAATCCTGAGATGCCCTATTCCATCCACTATTAACAGACCCCATCATTGCAAAACTAGGGACAAAACCTGTTTGTAAAACTTAAACCATTTCAATTCATGCATTTTTCTTTGTCTGTGGAAAAAGAGACAAAAAAAATACAATCCAATTTCTTTGAATAATGAAACAGTGTTTCATTTAATGTTCCATTTGTTTCAATTCTGTTTTTGCCTTAGCCCTGAGACATGAATCTTATTAAAAAATTAATTTAAATATATTTACTTATTATGGCAAGAACATACTACATGGCTTACTGTATCATATTCTTTTGACATTTTAAAGAACTACATTTAAATGGTCCCAAACTAAATTTTTTTAAGGCCTATTTCATGGAAAATATGTCTTTTCATCTCAGGAACAGAAACAAATTTTGGAATATTCTATCTGTGGAAGAGCTTATTTTTTCTGACCTCCACATTAATACACTGCTTTAAACAACAGTTAAAAAAATTGCACTAGAAGTGTCAAATAAGGTAATATGAAATCTGAATTACCAACCACAAGAGCAGTTTCAATATATTGTGAAGTCTTAGAGAATTTCAGCTATGAGGTTTCAATTTTAGCTGCTTTAATTCCATTGAAGAATGGTTCTGCTTACCAAGTTTTCAAGATAGAAAACATTTAATAATTTTTCCATAAATTCCATAAATGAATGTTTGTTGCTTTTTCAAAATATAAACCCACAAAGTATGTATTTAAAAGGTTAGAAGCACAACTAGAAGGAACATGAGAAACTTCATATTGCATTTAAATAAAAACATTACTGAAATGTGTTCCTTTCAAGAGCATGCTACCACCATATGTACTTAAAAACTGGTACTAAAATTTGTCTTATGCAAGTACATAAGAGGCATTGAGGCAAGTAACACCTCAACTTCTGTAACTATGCAAAAATATCTCATAGGTTCCCATAACTTTTAAATCTGAGGTTTAAAGAAAACAGATAACTACTGGACAGCTGATTTTTGCTGCTGGCCAACAGGATTATACAAGATTAAATCCATCTCATTTTGCAACTAAGCAAGACCCCTAACATTTTGCTAATCTATTATGTACTCCTTGTACCTGGAAAGCAAGTAAAAGTGAATAGCCTCAGAAAGGGATTTGCTAAATTCACAGAAGAACCCTTCCCAGTCATCACCTGCTGACAACAGGAAACGAAGCGAGGCTTTGGGTAAATAAAGAAGCATATAGTGGTATTACTAAGGACTGTATCAAAACAAAAAATTTGTTACCTACTGAAAGTTATGGTTCATCCTGCCCTCATTCTTTAGTGCTCTCTCCTTTGAAATTCACTCCAGAAATGGTAAACTCACGATGTTTATGCATGACCATTATTCACAAAAAAGTAGTAATATGTACACAGCAACAAATGGAAATGCTTGTACATGTCTAACCACTGCTATAATTTCAACAGAACAAATGAGAAAGAAACTACTAAATAAATTCTAAAAATAGTTATTTAGGCATGAAAATTTCTCACTGAAATTGTATTGATATTTATACCTACTACTTCTCAATTAAGAAAATTCTTTACATAATGTTATTCAAAGGACTCTAATGCACAGAATGAGACATAAGAAACTTTTACAAAGCTAAATATTTCATTGCATTATTGATCACGTTGTTTTTATATTTGTAAAACTTTTACAAAGTATGTTTTTATAAAGGAACTTTCAATATTAGCATTCACTACTTAGGCATGGAACAACATGGCAGAAAGCGTGTCTCTGATGACAAAGAAGTTACTTACAGGTAATAAGTGTAGGAGTGATAGCTTCTTCTGCCATGATGGTGGAAGGATTAGGCAGTGGTGGAAAAGATGAAATGGAAGGAAAGAAAAGTCAAATATTAATGTATGAAAAATCAAGATGAAACTGAGACCTGAACTGGTGACACAAATGAAAGGTAGCAAGAATGTATATCTGGGCATACCATGCAGTGTTTCTGGAACAGACAGCTGACATATCCAATGTCCATAACACTTTGAGCAGTACAATAAATAATGCATCTCCAACTGTTAAATCAAACCACCTTAAGGTACACCTACTAAGCGATGTTAGATATTTAATGTATGTTTATATCTGCATACAGTACACCCACAAATATTCCCAATTAAAGTGCTGAACCACTTCCGATTACACCTCAGCTGCTTTAGGAATAAGGATATGGAACTCTTAGCACGGCGTTAGAAGCCTAGCAATACAGAATTTCAGAATACGTTTAAAGTAGCTCCTCTTCCAGTCACAGCACCATAGAATCTTAGGCTATCCCTCTCTTCACTTACAGTTCTGCCTTTGAAAGGACTTGTTTCCAGAGGAGAAAAATCAATGGCCACAGCTCTTTTAAAATTTCAGCTTTAAAATAACCTTTTAAATTCAGAAGAAAAAGATACTTACTGTCATGCAAATAAAAAGTCTATCCTTGTGGGCTAAAATTATATCAGTGGTGTTTCCCCATGTGGCGGAGATAAAAATAAGAACTGATACTGTATCCATGTTATTCCTGCTCACATGAATGACACAAAGAGCAACTTGGGAGACCTAGTACCAGCGACCTGACAAATATGGGCTCAGTCAGTCTTGCATAACCTCTTGCACAGCCAGATACTCCACCTAGATATGCTCTGTGTGAGCACGAAGTATAGAAGCCCTCCAGCTATGCTCTTCTGCTTACATCCTTCCCTCTCTCCCTCAGTTATGAGGCCACTACAAGCAGGACTGAAACCCTCCAAAAAGGGCAAGTTTCAGCCTAAATGAATTCCATATATTGACTGCAATTAAAAGAAGGCTGGAGATCTTACAACATCTCTGAGCATAATGTCAACTAGCATTCACATGTTGGTAAGATAAAAGACTGAAAGGAACCATGTAGGCATATGTAATTTTTACAGCACATGCATACAGCCCTTTGACTACAGAGGAAACATGTAAACAGGCCTTGCAAAGGACTATAACTAATGTTAACTTGCCTCTGGCTACATGCTTCAGGCATCCCTTTGAAAACTAGGCTTTCATCAAATTTTCTCTCTCATCTTCTTTGTGTGAAGATGCTGCTAGAAATATTTCCCAGTTTTTATTCCCATTTTTCTGATGCAAGCAGTATTGTTCAAACACAAGAGGCTACACAATGAATATTTAATCACACGGCACATCTGGAAAATGTAAACCTGCTAAAGTTGAGTTTTAAAAGATACCTAAGAATAGAGTAAGGGGCGAGCCGCAAAACAGTTGTAAGCTTCTTCCATCTGCACATATCCCATTGCATTCAGTAGGGAGCATAGCATCAGGTCCTGTCAAAGCACTTACCTGCACTATGAGCAACGGGTTGTTTTCTAGCTCAGTCATATTTCCCCCTACCTTTCTTTTCGGAATTACTCATTCTCTCACTTTGATTTAGAATCTCGTGACACTGCCAACCCTGTTTCTTGCCATATGTTGCCACAAAAGAGATTTAATGTAATTAGTACAAATGTTCTCATACTTCTAAAAGATGTATAATAATTAGAAAAACAAGAATAAATACAATTAATCAGTGAAGCACTGCTGGTATTTATATGCAGAATTCTGCCAAATATGTTACAGAGATAAGTTATTCCTTATGAAAAAAAGGTGAAAATCCAGGAGCTTTAATTTGTGTAAATGTCCCATTAAGAATTTGTGTAAGATGAGAAAAATTGGAAGTCTCAAGCTCCAGCTCTTTTTGTACTGCTACAGTTTTGAGATTTTCCATATAAAAGGCCTTGAAAAAGAGCACCAAGGTTTTGACTCTCAAGAATACCATACACTGAAAGAAACAGGTAAGAATAATACATTAAAATCCTGCAGAAACAGAAAGTTTTATAATTGCAAGGCATCAGGCCACATGCTAAAGTACCATTCATAACTAAATGGATTTAGTTTTTTTAAGAAATATGGGAAAGTTCCACTTTTCTTCCTACATAATATATACAAACTTAAGTTTCTGTCTATGTATGAAAAGTCTTTTCCTGTTAAAAAGACTGATGGAAAGATTTTGGCCATCTTAGGCCAAATTTTCTCATGAGCATGGCTCTTCAGTCACTTCCCTGTAGTGAGGTTATTTTAGGTCAATAAACTGTTTCTGCATATAGTGACAATACTAAGCGCTTTTAACTCCTTTAGGACTGAAGACATAAATTAATTTCATGAATACCACTTGTAGAATAAGGTCCCACTGTAAAATTTACCAAAACCAGCACAGGAGGCTGGCTGCAGGAGGATTGACCCATAAGAATGGAAACTTCTGGAACTGTGTCATTAACAGTGTTTTCCTTCATAGTCTCTTTTGTAGTTGGCCTACAGGGAAAAAACAAGGTTCAGGGAGAGGAGGCTGGAATTCTGCTTCAGCCTTATTATCTTCATTTTCTATCCTAAGTGTTTGAAATTGTTGGCAAGGTGTATGTGTAACTGAACAGACTGATCTGCTATCAGGGAATGGGAACAATGCATTCCCAGCCCAGCTCCACTGAGTGCAAAAACCCTTCCTTATCCACTGCCAAGAACCAGGGTCTCTGACTTAAACAGATGCCACAATTACATACATTAGAAACTCATGGAAGGCTCAGGCACAGAGACAGCTGAAAACAGGAACTAAAAACAGGCAAAACAAAATAACCTTTTCATGATCAGAAAAACTCCAATTCTACAACTGAAGCAGAAGCCAATGGAATAAAATTTTAATAACTGTTTCCTTACTGCACTCCCACTGCAGCAACAAGATGGCAGCCCTGACAGAAACAGCTGCCCCAAAGACATATAAGGGACTTTTAAGCAAATGTTGGACCATTAATTTACCAACTTATGCAAAATTCTTAAATTTAACTTAAATAGAATATAAAGAAAAAAAAAAAAAGGAAAGGAGAAAATAAAGCAGTAAGGGTCTGTTTTATGCAAGTCTTGATTTAATTGCTATTGCTTTTCCAAAGGTTGTAGCAACAGTACAAGCATTTTCACTGCTCCACTTCAAGTTGACCAAACGATGAAGTTACTTGGTGTATTCCTTATTTTTAATGTTTTTATAAAATCCTATGCAAGTACATCAAAGACTGGGAGAAATCAAGGGCCTTGCCTAAGAATTAAAATTCAGGATCAGTTTCAAAATCCACTTTATTGTGAATCAATATTGGGGAAATACATGTATTGTTTTCATCTAACTTTGTGCTAATTCTTATGTGAGAGATACAAAGCACATCTGAGGAGTGGAAAGCCTACTGGCATTATTCTAACTTGACAGAGAGGAATCATCTCATTGATACGACCATATTGGTGTCAGGAATAGCTTGCAGGTTCCTAGACTGTATTACACGACACCTTTATGCAGGAATGCTAATGGATAAAGCAAAGATAGAACAGAATTGATAAAGAGCTATAAACAACCAAGTGGAGAGAAAAAGAGGAAAGCATTAACAGTCTTCCCCTGACCCATGTGACAAGTTTACAAATTTGGTTTACTTCAGTCAAAAGCTGAGTGTCCATACAGAAAATGCTTCAGTGCTCATGATGTTTCTACCCTCAGTAGCGAATCCAAACCATGCACTGAATTCCTAGGCCACCCAATCTCTCTGTGACCTGGTTTATGATATAACTATTTCAGAATACCACTGTATAGTGAAATTATTAATGCTGCCGAATGAGTATTAATATTTGCAGAACTTCTCTACCTACTGCTTTGATAGTGGCCATATCTAAAGCATGTCTGTGCTGCACTGAAAACCCTGAAGGTTGGTCTTCTCTGCTTGGCTACTGAACTAAAAGTTCAAGAGGTTGATCTGTGAAAATCTGTGGTGCCTGGCACCAATCAAGCAAGGAATGGTTATTGAGTCAAATGAGGTGGCTATTCTTGAATGTGCTGGACAAAGTCATGGTTATCACATAAGTGAAACTGCTTTCCAAATCTCTTGACAATGGAAATAAATGGTTTGAATTTAAGTTTATTAAGCACTGTGAAGCCCCAGAGACAGAGTAAGTTTCATCTACTGGTGCGACCTGGAGATCAAGTACACAAGACTCTTTTCTGTGGAAGAATGAATAACACACAGCATTTGCTTTGGGATATGCCTTGGGATAGTGGCATGTGAATGGGGTATTGCTGTAGCCAACTCCAAACAAGGCAAGTTTCAGAGCACGTAGACTCAGCTCAGTGAAACGTGCCACTGTAGCCCAGAGAGTCTGCACATAACAGTGCAGAGAACAAAGTGGTTCTCAGGGGAAAGGCGTCACTGAATTACAAGGTGCTATTTTATTCTTCACTCAGATCTTTACGCCAGTAAAGCTCCTGATAAAGTAAATGAAATGAAATGATCAAGTGCAGAAGTCAAATGACACACTGGCTTGATAAGACTGTTTCCCAAAGTAGCACCTAAAATATCGCTGAACTGCAAAACCACTACAGTCACACTAAGCTTGTGGCACGATTTATAAGTTTTCTTCAAATGCATAATGTATACATGGTAACTGAACCAAGGTGAAACCATAGGGGCCCTCAGCAGCCCAGTGAATTAGTGCACCAATAACAATCTATTGAATAATCGGTTCATCTTCTGCTTAAGTCATGAGTGTAATTGTATTCAAGATCTTCTATGCTACAGCAGATGCTTTAGAGGCTTGGGACGCAATATACCCACCTCCCAAAACTCTCATTAAAGCCTAGTCACATCCTGTTACACAAATGAACCATTCTCACTTTTTAATATTCGCTTCAACTCATTTCAGTTTCTTTTGTTCAAGGCTGCAGCATCATTCTGGGATACGTTTAAGTTATTGGTATCATTCTTTCTGTACTACACAATGAAACTGTATGTATTTGGCAACAGAGTTCCTGGACTTAGTATTTTAAGTACTTCCATCTCTGTCACAAGCAGATTTATTCCAAAAACCAAGGAAGCTCACATAACACACTTTTTCTCTAACAAGAGAATTACTATGAATAATAATTACTCTGCTGTGGTAGACAGAAGGAATCAAGTATCCTTCTGCATTAATGCAAACACTTAGGATCTGAGCCCTCCTGCCTTTAACAATTAGATTATCAAAGAGTTTTTCTCTACAGAATTAAGCAGGAGCTGGCAAAGCATCCATTTAGCCAGAGACACGGACACCTTATTCACTTTGAAACTATTTGGATCATTTTTCAGTGCTCTTCCTTCAAGATTAAGAATAGCTTGTCTCCCTTGGGTGAATACATTCTACCTTTGGCAGAAACACTTAAGGAGAGGCTCAGAACTGGAACAGAGAGAATGATGAATGCTGGTCAGGAATTGTGTGAAGAAGGATTGGCCAGAAAATCCAAGAAGCCTTCCTTCCTGCATACCAAGGGCTGTGTCTGACCCTAGGGAGGAGTTTGGGAGTTCAACTGTTAAAATTGAAGGTATGAATGATGCAAGAAATTGGAAGTGGGAAGAAAAAAGTACTGCAAAGTCAGAACAGATTTCAACCCTGCTACACTGTACTCGATTAAGCAGACTTGGTTACTGGGTCAATTCCATTGCCCCAGTCAGACTCACCCTGGGGCTTAAGTCTCACTCTCTTCTGTATGGCAGCTTTCGAGTGCTTTACATACCTCTTGTCATGACCTAGCCCCCAGCCCTGGCCACAGCTCACCTTTCTCTTCATAGAGCCCTTCTAACTCATGGCCCTGCTTCTGTCTTCAAGGAGAGTGAAAAGCAGCTACTTCTGTAGCCTGCCCTGAGGCACTGTCAGACAGCTGCCTCCTTTGCTGTGCACCTCCACTGCTCACATTCTGGAAGAAATTCAGGCAGCTCAGGGGTTTGGACTATCTTAGACCTGCCAAACTAGTTAACATACAGTTAAACCACATAGGGTTGGGATGAGCCAAATCAGGCCAGGATTGCTCTCAAAGGAAAAAAGGGGATCATACAAGGGGAATAGCAGGGAGATGAGGAGTTATGGGACACAGCAAGGACACTGCGGCAAAAGTGGAAGGAGAACTTGTCATTCAGCCCCTTCACACAGCACTTGCACATTCCCAACCCCACCTCTAACAGCTGCAAATCTCACATTGCTCAGGATACAACCTAAAACATTAACTCTATTTGCTAATTAATTTCTCCCATCCTACACTAAGCTTCTAAGATCATATGGGGTTTTTTCTTATCTATGCCATCTCCCTTAGCTGCATTTTTCCTGTTTCTATTTTACCTCTTACAGTGTTGAGAAAGGCAAACAGTTTTAAAAGCCCTACACTTCCAATAATGTAGCAGTTTTCAAATGATATTCAAAACAAAACAATCTCAGTGTGTGAGTGTGTTGAACCAGCATTTGGAAAAATTCAGCACCACTGTAACAGTCTCCTTTTTTTTCAGGGAATGAAGTTTATGCAGAGCAATACAGAATTTTTAGCACTAATTACCTTAGCTCTAGCTCCTGTTTGACTAAGGATTTCTTTCACATGCAAGAATGAAACTACATCTAGCTTCCAGCTGATCTGTCCAATAGGGTGGAGACTCACACAGGACAAGATACTCTTCTATTATTAGAGTCCATCATGCACTATTGATGTAAGAAATGTTAGAATCATTAACCTCAAGTTGTTATATATAAAACAAAGACACAAACATTAATTCTCTGTGGGCACAAAGGTGGCTGGATACTTTTACCAATATCAGACTGAGTACTGCCGTAGGAGATGCAATATGAATATGGACATAGAAAATATCCACTAATTGCTCACCTTTTCTTCATTACCAGCACGACCCCCAAAAATATAATGACGAACAGCAAGATGCCTGCAATGACTCCAGCAATTTTAACAGTATGGTCCGTCTGCTTCTCAGGCTCCGGGTCTGGTTTTCGAGTGGCAGCCCCTATGGAATCAATAAAATTAAAAGAGGAATGAGAAAAAGAATGAAGGTGTTATTCAAAGAATAAAGGTGTTATTCTTTTGATGTTTATACACTTAACTTACTACTGTCACTAATCTTATCCAGGGCCAACAGATATCAATGCTCGGTCTTTTAAGAAAAAATCTTGCTTTCATATGCATTGTCAGGAATATAATTCTTCATATTGTTCCAAGACATTTTGCAGGACCACAATACAGGTGGGATTATACTGCCAGCCCTGACCCTTTACAGGTGCCTCTTCACAGCTTCACAAATTTCTATATTTTTATTATCTGTGCTAGCTCCCTTTTCTTTCTTCCATTTAGAAACTTGCTAACAACACAATAACTATACTAAGCCTTTATCCAAATTTGATTTGCTGGAACATTTTCCTCAATTATTTTTCATAAATGAAGCTGTAATTCCATAACATATTAGCTTAAACACCTGGAAAAGTGAGATAAGCTCATTTACCATGCATTTTACCCACAATTGTTTTTTTACACAATAGACCTTTTTTTTTGCCTTTGGAAATCTAAATCTAGGTCACATCTGGTAGGAAAAAAGACTCCTTCTAAGCAATTTATTCACAAAGTGGGAAGCAGCTGATGATCACACCACTGGCACCTACATTTAATATCTGTTTAAATGAGATAACCAGTGCCTTACAGCAGCTACTGTCTTAGCTTCTCCAGCTTCTCCATTTAAAAAAAATAACATCGTTTGTACTGTTTACTGCATAATGTGATGGAACGTCAAATCCATGTCTGATGAAATATCCATTTCCCCTACTAAATGAGTTTAGGATGAAAAATGTTAAGGAAGCAACATTCAATTCACTAAGTTGATTTTATTTTTTATGGACTTCCATTTTTTTTTTTAATATCAAAACATGTCAGCATTCATCATATGAGGCACCATGCCATAAAGTGGACACAGGGATTTATGGATTGCTTTCCTGCTATAGCTTTTTTGGGAAGGGAGAAGGAAAAGTAAAGTCTAAGTGAAGTGTAATATTTTAAGACCACATTCTTATATCACTATGGGTTTCAGAAGGGATTCTGATAGCACCAACTATATTTTACTTGCTTCTCACTTTCTCTTTCTGGAAAGACAGCAAACTAATGGTCAATTTACATGAAGAGATATTTTCTGAAAAGTAGAATGAAAACATTTCCAATATCTCTTCTCAGTTTTAACCAGGATATTCTAGGATGGAGAGTACTTCTGAATGCCCACAGCTACACTTTTGGCCTACATCTTCAAAACTCCTTGCCAGGAGGAATGCCAGAAAAGCCTGCCAGAAAAGGTAATAACCATCAATCAAAACATATCTAGAGCTAACTGCAGGAACCAGGTTCTTTGGAAAATTTTGGCCAAGGTACTTTGCATGAGTCATAAATCAGAGAAGTTGATGTGCTGCCTGTCCCTGTGCCCAGTCCCACAAGAATATCAGTTTGATAAAATTACACTCATACTGTTTTGAATTGGTAAAATCCTTACTTTGTATGAATAAAGGTAACAAAATCTGACTTTGTGTTTTCTTCAACATAGCTGCATAAAATTTTTATAAACAGTTTTATTTTTATTTTCCTGTATCATATACAAATAATTTTGTTAAATTCTATATTGCTGTACTCTTCACAGCACTGAAAATGCAGTAGATATTTAGAAGACATCTAGAGCATGTTCGTGCAAAAAGCAGCTGCTGAGCTGAACTTGGCCAACAGGAAGCAGTGAATCAAGTATGATGCAAATTGTAAGACATATGAAGGACTCCAAAGCTCTCTTCTAAATCTAAAACCCAAGCAAGAAAGAATGTTAAGTCGAGAGCAAGCAGTATCTTTGTAGATGCAGCTTCTAAGACTGGTTCCTTCCAAAGCCTATTCTTCATTATCTCCTTCAGGCTACCCCGCCCTATTGGAGTACTCATCAGTAATGACTTGTCAGAAACAACTTCTGCCTTATGGTTTCCTTCCTCTCACTAAGGCTCCCAAGGTTAGTTTTGGGAATATGAGTGCTTAACAGTGAAATAAAGGCAACCATTCACAGTACTTCCCAATGTGCTCTATCTCAGTGCCATGTCTCTCTTTAGCAGCTCATGGTCCTCAGTTCAGTGGAACCAGCTACACTTAGACTACACAGAGGAGATAATAGCAAACTCTTATTCAAAGCACACGTTTTCTGCATATGATGGAGCACAACTTCCATGAAATGCCTTCCATGACACAAAGCATTATCCTCTTGGGAGTCATGGACAAGCTGGCAAATCCACCACTAACGCAAAATCTCCAAAGCAATCCTACACAGGAAGCGGCACAGAGCCCAGCATTAGGACACTCAAACTCCCATATTGCACCATTTATTGATTATCCAATTGAGGAATCATCTCAAATTGTCTATGAAAAGAATTGTAATGCCATTTTAAGTTAAAAATAGGATAAAGCTTCTCACAGTGATGAACTCAGCTGTACTCACAACTGAGGTTGTCTTAAACTGGAAGCATGATGTTAAACAAGCCTTTTAAAAACTCCTCTCATTAATTATTATAAAATAATATTGGCATTATTTCAATTGTCCTTTATTTCCATTCACCTGACACAAATGGAATTTTATTTGCCGACAAAATGTTGCTCCATTCTTGGTGTTAGTGGTTTCCAAAATCTATTTGGGCAAATGAAAAGAACTTGCCACCTTTCACCTTTCTCGAACATTCCTTGAGTCTTTTAGTATTAGAAATCTGGGATTAGCTTTCTGCATTTTATTTAATGCTCCTTATTCCCTTAACATACCTCAGTTTTTCTACAGCTGGATTTTAGAAAATTGCTGCGTTCTAATCCACTCTTCATCCCCCTTAGCATTCTGTTTGGTTTTATTTCAGCATCAGATGGACACTGAAAGTCTTTTACAGTGTATTGTTTACAGTGAAACATGCATCCTTTTCTTCAGTGCAGTGTTCAGCTTTGAACCCTTTACAAGTTAAAAACCATTCAAATTTACATTTTAGTATTTATCAAGACTGAAATTTGAGTATGTACTACCTCTTCATTCAGTTTGCTTTTGTCCCACTGAAACTCTTCATAGTCCTGTGTGAATTCTATTAACTCATACCATCTAGCATCATAATCAAGAGCTGCTGCCCCAACACTGACTCTTCCACGCATTTAATAAACATACCACACAGCATTTAATATTAAATCCTAAAGTGCATTAGCTATGACAAGCAGTGTCACTTTACCTCTACCTCATTTCTGTCTGATAGGTAGATGCTGATGGAGTGACATTTGCCTCTCACCTTGTAATTACCTCTTAACTGACTTTTAACCCATACCCACACAGACGATAGCACTGGCACCATGGAGAGAAGGGTCAGCTGTGCCTAAGGAGATCAAGGCAACTTTGGGCAAGTTCTGAAATCCATTTTGCCTCCTGATAAACTGCGATGTCCACTTGTGCATTTGGTTTCGTCTCTATCTTTTCAAGAGAGATTTGGAAAAGTACTATTGCAAGCCTAAAAAAATAAAGATGCTGTGATTTCTCTTTTACTCTGCTGTACTGACAGATGCTAAAAATATTGAGTGAAATGTGATCACATTTCATTACAGAAACAGTTTTACCTATACACTATTTTATCATGATGATCTAGTCTTGGTGGTTTATTTCTTTATTTTATCACTTTGCCTGATGCAAAAATTTTTAATTTCCATGATCACCCTAGAGCCTTTAAGAATATACAGCTACAAGACTAATTCTGTGTCTCCAGTAAAATATCTGTATTTAATGAAAGCAGGTCTTTAAGCAGATGCCAACAACTGAGCTATGCCCACTGCAACATTGGATCTAATGATTTATTTGGATTTTTTTGTTCATTTTACTTTTAAGATTTTGATTCTACCCTTGCATACAGACGACTGACTTCAAGCCTTGCACAATAACCTCACTTCTGGTTTCTGAGACTGTCTGGGCTAGCAGAGCTGCAAGAATCAAGGCCAATCTGAGGCATACAGTGTGGTGCACCTCTAGAAAGACAACAGGTCACTAAAGAGCAGTGAGTGCAGGATAGCTCAAGGGAGTCGCTTAGAAAATGAAAAGGACAAGGAGATGTTTCCTGTCAGTTTAAAAAAGATTAAGGTGCTGACTTTGGAAAGTCTTTACTTGATGAAAACAAACTAGAGTGCTTATAGATAAACCCTAAGGTGCTGCAAAACCCAGTAAAGTATTTCCCCAGGCTTCCTGTGCTGAATACAGTGGAAGACAGTAACATTGCTTGGTTCCACACCCTTAGATATTTACTTTTCTAGTAATTCTCAGAAACTAGAATTTCCCTTTTACTGACTGATTTCCCATTCTTTGTGGCTCTCCCAATAGTGGCATTTATAACGTGAAATACCTTTTTTTCCCTTCACTTAGAAAGAATGGCATTCAACTGGCCTGACTTACGACTTTTCCTCATGGATCCCATTTTGTTCCATACTTTGCAAACCCCAGTGATAACATTTTAAAGTAGTACCTATGAAACATCTGAAGATAGTATTTAACTTATTTTTCACTCTCAGACATATTCCATTAACTTTTTCTTAATACTGGAATCTCCTCTGAAGTTTAGTCATTACTCTGCCAGTTCATGGCATCTTACTTCCTCTTCAGAATGAGAACTGAATTGTATTCTAGTTGCTAGTATTTAGTGTCTGCCAGAATTTGAATTCTTAAATGACTCTGCGTACCTAAATTTCTATTTCCACACAATGGGTTAGAAGACTGGGTAAAAAAAAAATTCCTCCTCTCTCTTTGAAGAATTTCTAGTTCTGCCACTTCCTTTGGTGGAAAATTTCCCTTTCCTTTCTCACTCAGAAGGCACAAGTATCATGTTATCATCAAACTCAAAACTTCATTAAGAAAAATCTCTTGTAGGTAGCTTATGGATAGAAAACGGTGCAACAGAACTACTTTTCACTAAAATGAAAGCTAAGCTGAATGAACTATGTAGGCAAAACAATCATTCTTTTAACTTAGATGCAAGCACTATCTTGTTTTTCAAGAACAATGCAAATGTTTTCCAGTAAAAGAAATGGACCTCTACCAAACTGAATAAACACTCTCTCTCCTCCTCTCTTTGTAAATGAACAAAGTTTGGACTTGCTTTTCAATATTTTTTCCCCCCAAAAATGTACTTAGAAATGATTGACCATTTTACAGAATAGAATGACCAATAAAATAACCCCGGCTCAATAGTCTAGGAGCTGCTGGTTATACTTACAAAGAGGGGGGGTAAGATTAAAGCTGTTACTAGTAAAAACTAGCTAAAGGTTGTTTTATCTAAAGCAGTCTTTAAAAAATCCAGATGTTTCTTCTTCTATTTGAGTCAACAAATAATCCCTTCCATTAATTAACTAGACCAATTTCATTTTATTTCTCCCACTCAAGGCTGACCATAGTTCCTGCCTTTTGTACCTCCTTTCTTGCAGCTTTACACTCTCAAAAGGTACTTGCTTGGTAAGACACTTTCAAGCCTTTCCAACTCCATTTCATCCACAGGTGTTCCAGTGACTGATGTAACAGCTAACCTTACAAGGCTTTAAAGTAATAACACAGTTAGTTCAGATCATCCTATTTTCCAGTCAAACTTGAAACTAACTTTTGAGTTAGTAACTACCCTGTGATTTTTTTATGCAGGCAGTGAGATTCAACTATCACATCTCAGCACCTACTTTTGAGTTATTTCACAAAGTGAGTCAGAAAAGTGAAACATTATACCCCTGTGTGACAGCTGCACTGTGATTAGGTGGCAGGAATCATGCAAAATGGTACAAGGCAGAAGGGAGGCAGAGAAGTATGATGCTCCCTTGGAACACCCATCACTAGGATCCTATTGTCCCTGCTACAAAGTGAGAAGACTGAGAAGATTAGAGAACTTGGCTTTAAAGACTCTGCCCACGTTCTCCAAGGACAACACAAATTACAGAGGCTACTATCATTATTATTCTCTATTATTTGTATGATAGTAGGAGCTGGAAGTTATAAATCAGACTGGGAGCCCCACCGTGCTAAGAACAGAGCAGGCACACAGCTAGGCAATCTTTGCCACTAAAAACACACTACCTAGCTGAGCTGGGCTGTAACAGGCAGGTGTAGCAATCACAGGGGGAAGGGGGAGGCAAAAATCCCTAAGAAGATGCATTTGCAATACCCATATAGCTCTATCCTTCCTGCTCTTTTAGCTAGCTGGTATCACTCAGCATTTCCAGTTAGTACCACAGTAGAAACAGATCTTCAGGAGTGATTTGAGAGACAGACTTTTTGTTTTTATTGATGATGTTGTTTGGGGTGTTTCAAGCAAGAAAGCAACACAGAGGTTCATACACATAAAGGAAGGAAAAGCAGAGTTGCCAAAAGTAAAGGGCTAGGATAAAAGGCAGTATGACAAAGTAAGAAAGAACACTAACATGGCTGAGCATGAAAACAGGTGCTTGACAGTGGTAGGCCCTTTTAAATGTCAAGTGATCAACAGGAAACACAATCCTGTATCACAAACTGCAAAACACACTGCAACAGGGCAGCAGTGCAAAATGTCCTGTTTCCTGCAGAAACCTCCTCGGCATTTCTCTCCTCATCTCGCCCATGGCTGCAGAAAATGGTACCCTCATTTATAAATCTGTAGCAGCAGCATTACTGATGCTGTGAGAGACAAGCCAGTCTAACACACTTTTATTTGAGTTTCAAGTTCATTCCAGATGCTAGGATTTGAGCCTGTCTTGGAGAAGACCCAAAACACATACAGATCTGTAGATGAAATGAATTACCACCCCGGCTCTTCTGTTTATACTGTAAGTGACTGGCATTCAGTCCTCATCTGCTAGCCAGCATGTATTCTGCTAACAAAGTCTTTGTTTTATTACTCCTGGTAGAACTCCAGCTAGGAGAGAGAGTTCTCCCTTGCCATCCTCATTGTTAGCTTTCCAATCAGTGCTCCTTGTTCTCCTTCAAAACTGCAGGTTTTTGTCCATATGGCAGAAGTTACGAGATGTTGTTGGGCCGGGTACACATTGTGCCAGAAGGTGGTTTTGATCAGCATTTTTTCAGTTTTCTCTCTCTACTCCATGTCTTGAATATATTAGTTTTGCAAATGTCGCAAGAGTAAGGTTTGTTTACTTCTCTTTTTACAGTATTTTTTCCTTTCTGTTCCTGGATTCTTTTGGAAATGCTCATGTATAAACTGCTTTTTCTACGTGGCAGAGACTATGTTTTCCTTCTGTTTTGCTAAGCATAGGAGCCATTTAAGTGTTGAAATCAACATAGCCTGATTTTCCCTCCTATGATGTGCTCACCAATCTATTTTTTTAAAGTCTGGGAAAGAGGGCAAGCAGCACTTACATTTCAGCAGGAGAGTATTTTCTTTGCAATTTATGATCATCGTCACATTACATAACTGCTGTGTACAGATCCTCTTAGCCTCAAAAAAGTTTTCTGTACTTCCACAGGACAACCATGTTGATTTGGTATATTTTTTATTTGGTGTTTTTTTAAATGCAGGAAAAAACCAGACTTGTTAGAAGGTCTGTGGTAAGAAGGGAGTATCAAAACAAGGCTCTGCCATGTAATAATAGTTATGAATTATTAATTTTGTTTGTGATATTCTTTAGGAAAATGTAAATATAAGTGACAAAGAACTGCATGAAAAGACATGCAAAGAACTATTTCACTGATGAATACGACTCATTTAACTGACTATCAAATGAACTGTGTCTCTCGCTGGTGGATGATTCATGTTGGTGCATGTGAGCAGAAAGACTTTTTTTGTTAAACATCGGTGTTTCTGGTTGTCAGGAATAACAACATTCTCTACATAACATACCTAAAACAAATGAAGCTCCCAGTTTGACACATATATTTTGGTCTCATCACAATCTATTTTTAAGAGGATTTTAATCCAGAATATTTAGAATGGATTTTTTCTGGAGACTGTGTTTTGTTTTTTTTTAAAGACTTAAAACAAGCAAGCAAGTCTTGATAAACAGCTCATTTCCTCCTTTGAAACAGAGCCATCAACCTTTCTGCTAGCCCTTCTTTGCTTTTTTCTTTTAATCAAAGAAATTTAAATCATTAAAATTCATAAAAATTTTCCTCTCTAGTGGGCACCCAAGGAGTTGGAAGACCTCATTCATTCTGGAAAAAAGCGTAAGCCCTCACACTTTAATAGCACTGAGATCATTAAGGGATGTTTAAAGCACACTCAGTAGCTATACCACAACTAGAAATTATTAACAAGTCCCAAATATACAGACACAGTGTATCTCCTTCTTGGAAAGAAATAATTTACAAAGGAAAAAAAAATATAAAGTCTTTGGAACTTTAAGCTTTCAAATGGCCGAAGACGGTACTCTCACACACTTTAGTCTATTTTATGAAGAAAAAAGGGTGGTTACATATTTATAAGTACTCACTATGTGTGGCCAAAGAAACAGCCACAGTGGTGCACATCACAGACCTCTTGCCAACAAAGGGAAAATTCATTGCAGCATATCTGAAAACAGACTCTGCCACTGAAATAAAAGTTAAAATCCTCCTGACTTCTGTGGAAAGATGAAACTGGGCTTCTTTACCAACTGCTCTCTGACTACACAAACACAACAATGGCCAATATGATGAGACACAACTTTCTAATCAAGGTTGACTGAGCAGTAATGAGAACATACTTGCATCAAATTAGCTGTATGCATGTAGGTCTCACACTGAATAAGGATGAGGAGGTCTGAGAAAAGAGACTGAAAAGCTTCAGCACGGGTTGAAACTGCAGATATCTCCGTACTTTGAAATATAAGGCTTGTTCCCAGCTGATGCTTTGTGAAAAAGGTCCCACTTGCAGCCATTGGAACTGCAATTGCATCTTACAGCCCTGACTTCTGTGAACAAGAAGTCACAGAGGTACATAATGTACAACAAGGGTAGCCTTTAGACCTAATCCATTTGATTTTATGGTTTTGGACACAACTTCAAACCAACAGTACTCAGGGTAGAAGAGTAACTCTCTCAAATTAGCTCTATGGAAATGAAAGCAGTCAGTCCAGATTGACCCTGTCCATACACAAGACATTTTCTAAACGAGTCAGCATCACTTTCAGGCCATCCCTATAGAAGAAGTGGACAATTTATCATCAACCCAACCAAAGATATTTGAGTTTCACCAACTGCTGAAGGACACCTCTTGTTGACTCTCGTGCTGTCAGCACCAGATCTACTCCTGAAAGTATACTGAGACATGACAAGAAATATCAGACATCACTGAAAATTTATTTCAGCTATTACCTAGAAACAGGAAAGGTGTGGATTTGAAGCCTGAAGAGGACTCTGCCCTCTTCACGGGAGATAAAATGTGGTTTTCTAGTACTCAACTAGCCTCCACCAAGCAGGGAAGATGTGAAGTCAGATCAGGGTAATGTTTCTGGAGCTGACCTACTCAGGGTGAAACTCAGATACAGAACTAGATGTTTTGGCCCAGACAAACACAGCTGTTTTATTTTCCATCCCTGAATGCAAGGGATCCCATCCAGCACAGGAACAAAACGACCTGAAGCTATGGGTAAGAAGTAGTAGAATGAGGTATCATCCTCTGATCTTGCTGTCAGCCAAGGACTTAAGCAGAGGAACACTAATGAACAGTTCCAAATGGAAAGTCAGTGAAGGCATGGTTACTTTGCCATTAGGAAGAGGGGGGCAGAGGTTAATGCAGTATACGGATCCCTGTGGGAGGTCTGAACACCCATGGATGTTTTGGCCTGTGCTGCACCGACTCACAGATGAGGCTGACATTCCTGGTGACTTCCACTACCAGCCTCCCTTCACACTGTAATCCTTATGAAGGATTCTTCAGAAATCCTTAAAAACAATCACACTTGGAATCTACTTATCATTACTCACTACCCACATATTTTCTTGGAAGAAAGCATAACACAGTTCATTCTACTAACAAATAAACGGAATTATACATATAATGATGCATGCAGAAAGAGAAAAATATGTTTGTGATAGATTTATAAAAAGTAGGGAAAAAGACACAGAACTTTTTTTCTTTCAAAACATTTCACAGTCAACACTGTTTTGGGGCAGGAAGGTTGGCGAGAGGAACTGGAAAGGCAAACCAGCAGAACAAAGGAAAAATAATTCCACAGAATTCTAAATCTGTCTTTGTGCCAATACAGTGTAGCAGTTCTTTTGTTCACGTTTCAGAAATGTTTACAGTATTGCCAATAAAAAAGCCTATTCAGACCGAAGTACTATTGAATGCACCAATGTTCTAGTACAGGGACAAGAACAGACTAGGCCTCCTCTGAACAGTGACCACTGATTTACATTTTGTTTTTCATTCATTTCCTGGAGGTTTTAGGGGTTAAAGGAAAATCTCCACTTGTCCTATTTGATTAAGAATGCCTTAAACAGTCATTTTTATCATCAGCTCTTTTCACTTTTGATTATTGAAATATTTACTCATAACCAGAAGAGGTTTAAAATTCAATGACAGCATACCGAAAAGTGCAACTATTTTGCTTCAAAAACGTTTATAGAATACTTGGCTTGCTTCTGACCAATTAGAATTTACTATTTTTCCTCTGTTTCACTGTGCTTCCAATATGAACTCAAAAGATCAAACAGAACCTGATAGTACTTATTTCCCCTCCTGACAGCTTAAAACCATGCACAACACCAACTTCTGCTCACTTTTACGGAAAACTGTGACTCAGCTTTCATTTGCTTGGGAATTTTCTATGTACGCAAAAACTTCTTAGTGCTCAGCACAAACAGAAAATCAGATGAAGGGAAGGAAATGAAAATTCAAAATTTTTGAAAAATAAAGACTTGAAGATGCACAGATATACTTCAGTGCCTTTCCCAGAGCTCTAAAACCACTGGTTCTTGCAGTCAAACTCCCATTACTGTAGAAAAGAACATTTTCAATGTCTTTTCTGAAGAAGAAGGTGTTAAAAACTCATCAGTAACTACAGTCATGGCTTGCACAGCGCTGAATTGTTACTCCAAACAGACAAATGTAGCTTAGATATCTATTAGGATTTCAGTTACTTCAAGGAACCTAAACTGAGTGAATTGCTAAAAAATTATTTTGCCCAAGACAGCACGTTCTTTAACTTTTGCTTAATGTTGACAGTATTACTCTCCTCTTTGCTGCACAACTCTATTTAATCAAAATACATTTAAATGTTCACCTATACATTAAAACAGAGGCAATCCATACAAAATTGCCTTAAACATTTGTTAAACTCTCCAGTGGTACAAACACCAGATTTGCAGATTCTGAGAATTACAGACTATTTTGCCCACAACTGGTCCCCCATTTTATTTCAACTTAAAATTCTAATTGCTTAGCATTTTATGAATACTATCAGTAACTACAGATGGGAAACACTGAAATTCACAGGTTTTTTTAGTTACTAATTACATCTCAGAGTTTCTTTGTCTTCTCTCGTCTCTCCTTAATTTTTCACTGTTGTACATACAAAACATGTTCTGCTTCAAACGTAAAAATGACAGCTGTAATTTTTTTTATACAGAAATGAAATAACACACTATATGACATCTATGCTCTAAAAATTACCTACTGGTATTTTTGCTTTGTTTTAGGTTTTCTGCTTCTCTGTACATTGCTGATGTTGAAACATTGTGAAGTAGATGTAATACTGACCAGTACCTGTACTACACAGATGGCAGAGATTCCTTCAGTTTGTTAAGAATTTATCCTGGTCATTTCATTCATATCATTACTTTCATGATGGGGTTTTATGCTTCCATTCTCTGTAATGAGATTAAGAAAAGCACCAACCTCAAACAGCCTCACTGATACCCTGACGCGAAGATTACACATTACTAAGAAAACAGATTATTTTTTAAGCTAGGATGAACCAAACAGACCCATCTTTAGTGGCTTACGTTAAATTTGGATGACTGTCTTCATGAAGGCGATATTAGACAGTTGGAATCCTATTTTTCTCTCAGCTATGTACTGGAAGGCTCAAACTTCCAGACTGGTTTTGTACTTGGGAATATAACACAGCTCCTGCAATGACTGACTATTATCTCTGTGGCAACCAACTTTTAAAAATTCTTCTGAATAAAAGACAAACTGTTTCTACAGTGGAAAACATACCTAATAAGGCTACTTGTTCTCCCTAAAGTGTAGGGAAAGGTTGATATTTTCTTCTAGTTCATGGGATCTTCTCCAGCTGTTCCTGTCCCACGTCTGTAACACGCTGGCTCTGGCAATAGAGGACAGCTGAAGAACCCAATCCTCCTTGGCCAACTAGAAGTATCAATAGCCAGAGCAAAATTGCTGGTAAGGCCCTCTGCAGTTTATCCTCCCTGTTCTTCTTGTGCAGGGGTGTTGGAAGGGTTCCACTTCCAGAGGAGGTTAAAGGAACTACTATTATTTTAAAATATTAAGTGGAGTACGTAATACAACCTAATATAATCACACTGATAACTGACTTCTAATCAGTTTGGGTTCTCTACTGTGTACAGTTGGCATTTGTATTATGGGTTATTTCTCCATTTGTGAAATGTTATTAACATTGTTTTTAGACCTTGTCTTATTGTTTAACTTTAGCTCTTTAGGTGATCTGTGGAAAATGTACTTATGCTTAAAAGCATAGATGCTTTGGCTGCACTGTCTTACAGAAAACCTGACATTTGACTCTGTAATGTACTAGGGAAAATAAAATGGAGAAAAGGAAACAGCAGCTCCCACAGCACTCCTGTATCCTCTTAACATTTTCTTGTAACTATACTGTTTTATAGATGAAACTGTCACTGAAAAAATGACAAATATAACACATAAAAGAACAAAAATGGGCAATAAATCACAAGTGACACTCCAGTCCATTGAAATGCATTCAGCCAGTGCTGCAGAAAGTAGGAACATTTCCTTGTTTTGCATTCTGCCCAACTGAGCAAGAGGACCAGAATCCTTGAACAATTGGTGCAACAATCGTTGGGGCCATCATGTAAAAACAGGCTTAGAATTTCACTTTGGAGAGCCAGATCCATTCTCATCCTGCTTTCCTTGTCACTTGACCTTGCAACAGCACTGCAATAAGGCTTCGACACTACAGCACACAGTTGCTCATTCTCCCCTGGATAACTATCCACAACTCGCACTAACGTAACTCTTGTCCAGAAGCATCAAGACAAGAACAAACTTCTACAATGATGTATTGAACCTGCAGACAGACATATCTCCACACAGGTTTGTAATTACAGACAGCACTCGTCCCACCTAGGAAATAGTGGGTTCTACATTGCCCAAAAGAGCACTTCAAGTTTCAGCACGTCAGAATACATCTACATCAGTGTTACATGGGTCAGGATGGAGAAAAAATGAATGTGAATGCCTGTCCAGCACATGTTGTTATACCTCAGATGCATTGTAAAGCAAAACAATTGAGGTAAATAGAAAAACACTCCTTCTCAAATTTATGTTTTGTATTTTGTGTTAATAAACAAACTGTGTCTTCAGTAATGCAGTACAAAACTGGAGTAAATCCCTTGACACAAAAAAATTTTATGAAGTTGTGATTTAATCAAAGATTTCAGTTTATATTTTCATTTTTACAGCAGAATGACTGAGAACAGAATGTGACCCAGAATACAGCAATAAATCTTGCTATGTACTGAATGCACATCTGAAAAAATAGGTATATTTTATTATGGTGCTACGTTCATAAGGGAGAAGAAACCAACTGCGATTATTTTATGACTGCTTTTAACTTGTTTATAAAATATTCTGATCATCTAGACCTTAAGATATGCAGGATAAAAATAAATTAAGTTTTAAGCGTTTGCCCCTTCTTTAAAAAAAAAAAAATCTTCGCAATTGTTAGGTATCAGTTACTTTACAAAACTTCTGACAGATGCATTTGACTTGTACCAAGAATTTCATGTATGAAGAATGTACAATACAGAACTCTCTACTGCAGCTGGATGTGTAATTAATAACGGGTCGTAAAAAGGGCGTTCTATGGAAATCAGTCTTAATAATATCCAGCAAAGTAGTGGCTGCTCCACTAAATCACAAATGGAAATACTTTAATTTAAATATAAGTAGCTCAGACATATTTCAACAATTAAGAAAATGCCTGAAAGAATGAACACCCTAATCATGATTCCAAGCATGCTATTTTATCAGAATGCAGAGAGAACAAAATATATGAGGGCCAAGTGAATACCAAATATGGCCAATTTAAACCTATTAGATGAAGTGTCTCTTATGAAATACTGAAACAAACTGCAAATGATTTCAGTCTTTCTCAAAAAGATGGATTTGTTATTAAACTTTAAAGTTAAGATCATACAGTCACATTTGTATGTGATAAGTTTTTTGATAACATTCTACATGATTTCAACCGTATGTTAAACCGTATTTGTTATGAAAACATCGAGACAGTATCATGAGTACTACTACGATTCATGTCTTTTTTCCTGGCAGACAGGTGTAAGGTAGTTAGATATTCTCCCTGTCTGCTGGAGGACAGGGTCAACTGAGTGGACTTCAAGTTAGTTACTTTTTGTAAGGTAACACTGAAAGCTAAAAACTATCCCCCAAATTTGAATTCCTTAGCTACTAACTTATTGAATCACTGATAACAATGTATTGAGTAACAACACTAATTTCCCTGTTTTGTTTTCTAAGAGTCAAAATCACACAGTTGCTTTTACACTAGGTTACCTTATGTTATAACTCAAGGACAACTACCCTGTAGGTATTTAAGTGCAACTGAAAGGGAAAGTTCTCTTAGCTACATTAGGTAAAGGCAAACTGGAGTGGCTGTCAAGATATTTAGGGCAACTAGCTGGTAATCTTATAAATGGAAGACCTACTATTTTTATATGAAAAAGGAAGGAGAAAGGAAAGACAAAGAGAAATTAATAATATATTGTTTATAAACTGCACCAGTAAGAGGCAATATGAGTTGATGATGAGAATGGAGTAAATGAGTGCAAGAAGAACTGGCTTGAAAGCTGAGCTGTATTATCATGATATTTGTGAAGAGGAAGATCTTTCAAATTTGGTAACGATATTCAGGAATGCAGCCAAGATTTAAAATTTTCATTATGCAAGGGGCATCAACTTCCAATGTAAAGAAAACCGAAAATGCCATCCTTGACCTCCCCACTGCCAGTTATGTATCTCCTCAAATGCTAAAAGATGAAAGTAATTTCTTGATCTCAAATGTAATTACTTTGGTTCTGAGAAAAGACGTGAGGAAAAGGCACTGAACAGAAAATGCTGAGTGACATTTAACAGTTAAAGCTGCAGGGTTTGTGGTAACTAGTTAGAAACAGCCCTATACTTTCACATAAACAAATCCTTTTACATGTAAATCCTTTCCACAGTCTTGAAATTTATAGGAGAAAAATGTGGGGACAATGTGTATCACTCTCAGCTCCCTCATGTGTGGTCCAGCTTCTGTAAGCCTCCTTTAAGAAAACCTTTGTGTTTCTCACGGATACTGCAGATCCCACTACTGCTGTACTGCCCTGAAGTTGAAAAGCCTGCCCTAAGGAGCCCTAGACAGGATGTCTCACTAGAAAAACAGGAATTCTTGTTCCTGTCATGGGACAGCCATGTGGGCTGGCTGAGGTTACTTCACTCTTTACTGCAGTTGTGGCAAATGAGAAGGAAGAAGACGTTTTCTCTCCTCTTGAGCAGAGAGTCTTTAAAATGTGAGACGGGGTTGGGAAGATGATGAGGGGATTTCAAAGGCTTTCTAATACATTTCACAGCCATAAACGCTGTTGGCAGGTATAATTTGATACTTTCTTTTTCACTATAAAATTAGATTCTGGTAGAACTTTTTTTTCATGAAAAAGGAAACATAGTCACAGATCTGACAGACAACCAGACTGCCAATGTCATGCATGACAAAGCAATGAAATAAATACTTTGCCAGCTATCCTATGCTACTCATGTATCTTTTCTCTCACTGTTAACTACTGTAGCCATCTCCTTGTGGAACAGGCATGTCTCCAGTGTTACCTATAGCTACCCAGTTTTGCATTGAAACAAATGTAAAAAAAAAACAAGAGAAGAAAAACACTTCATTCTCCACATGGAAAAATATGTAAGCTTATTTGAATCCTGTGATGAAGAAATCAAAAATTATTGAAGTTCAAGGCTATGGAAGAGATCCTGTCTCTTCAATGCTTTATTTGAATTGTCAAGTAAAAAAAAACCTGAGGTATAAAAATGTATGCAGACATAGCTTCTGCCAAGCAGCAGTAACAAGAACAAGCTATTTCCTGGCATCATATAAGTATGTTATTCTGCTTAGTTCATATGTTATTAAACAATACAAGTATACATGCAGCAATTTTGTCTCGACTGACAAGGTAACTTGGGCATTATGAATCACTCAGCTTTTTTACTGTAACACATATCCCAGAATTAAAAGCTATAGCAGACATGTCACTAATCCTCTTATCTTAAGCTGAATCATTTAACTGCCTCTTATTGACTGGAGCAGTATCCAGATACCAGACATCTGAACTCGTCCTCATCTCTTAGACACCCTGGTAGGAACATGGTAACAACGTGCTTTCCAAGGAACTATGCCAGTATTCTTCAAAAAGGCAATGATTTTATCATACACTAAAAGCTGATGGACTAGGTTTATGCCCCCATCAGATACTTCATCACACTTACTTCAGGTTCTAGAGCTTTTAATGCTCTTTGGTTCTCTTTGAAAATGCAAATGTTTGCAAAACCCTGAAACTTTTATGCCTGGGTTTATTTTCTGAGAAAATGAAGCATTTCCCCAGGTTCATAAGGATTTTCTGGTATATTCTGAACCATCCTTCAAGCCACATACAGCCTAACAATGGTTTCACTTGATTCCTGAGTTTACTTTGACAATGAGATTTTAAATACTTAAGTCTTGCTCATTCTCAAATGTCACATGCTAGGTGATATAATTTTAATCCTAGAACTCATGTATGACATAATAAAAAGGAATCTATTTTATTTCTTTATTTTAATTTCTTTCATATTGAAATTTTGCCAGAAAACACGATCTTCCCAACATTACACAGAAAAAACCCGAATCCACTAATACCAGATCTTTGTCCTAACTTCCACATGCAACTCTTGAGCCTAAATTATTTACAAATTCTAGTGTCTTGGTCTAATGACAGAGAAAAAAATAAAACAGGTACACAGATATATATCTATATTCAAACTTTCATTTAATTTATGGATGGAGCAAGACTAGATCTCTTTACAACATCAGGCTTGAAGGAACATTCCACAGATCACACACACAATGGGCACATGCAGCGGAGTCGTATGTACACAAGGACGCGTGTGTAAGTTTTGGTGCCAAGCACACCACTGAATTTAATGGTGCTGAGGAAAAAATTATGAACAGAACGAAACGTTTAACACAGGAAACTGTTTATGAGCAGAGAAGGAAGAAAGTGTCAGGGAAAAGGAGCCAAAGAAAATGAGACAGAATGGGCATGATGACTTGTCTGTACTTGAAGATCTGACCTGTTAGCTGGTCGTCGCCTGCAGCAGGGGCGATGCGAATGTATGGTGTTGTAAGCTGAGTCACGATTATCGCAGCTAAGGCAAAGGAAGAGTTCCAGGTCAGCATGCATGAGGGAAAAAAAAGCCAGACTGAAGCTACGCCAGCAAGAAGAGTCTTGGTCAGTTGTTTATTGTCTGAACTTCACAAACAAAACCAAAAAAACTCCCACAAGTTCCTTTTCATCTTCAGTTGTGAGTGTGGTTATTCTGCAAATTAATAAGCTGTCACGTGTGACTTTCATTCAGGAAAAGGACTCAAAGCACATTATTTACTGCGTTTGAGGAAACTGGAGACTCTTTGGTTCTGCTAGTCACAGCACTAAGCTCTGTGAGTAAAAACTAGCTGATTATTCAGATTACTCTAATATCAACTTCTCCAAGTAATTTGAGCTAGTTTCATTTTTATTTTGCTATTTCATAATACTACATTTTTCCTACAATTTTTTAAAGATAATTTTTACATAAAGCATTTTTGAGCTAGTTAAGATTAATTTTTCTTGTACCCACTTAGGTCACCGTTCTGAAAAAGCACACACTACACATATACTTAATGTTCAGCATACAGAGAATGACCACTGAGAGGTGGCATGCTTTTAATTAGGTATGTGTGTGACTGAGGTCCAAGTTTCAAGTTCACAAGAAAAAGCTGAAAATCCTGACTTGTTTGTGCCCCTGTAATATTCAGATTTTTCTGACAGAGCTATAACAACCACTGTCTGCTACAGACAACTATTATCATGGCTCACATTAATAAGATCTGTTATTTCTTTGTTTTCCAGCAGTTCTATGATTGCCTCTAAATGGTTAAGCACGCTGTGATACATACACATTAAGGAATATAAAAAAAATTAAAAGGTCAGATCCAACATGATGCAGCTGGAGAATGATGCAAAGAAAAAATATTGGAAAATTAAGGACAAAATTATATGAAAGATCACTCATTTACATAGAACAGCCTGGGTGCTATTAGAAATGTGGCAACGAGAGAGGAAAATAGATCATCTACCATCTGCAGACAATTAAACTCAAAACTGCTGCTGCATAATATTTTGAAATATCCCTCTGCAACACTGAAATGCAGTGTTGATAGTAGCTTCTAGAGTACTGTTGCTATTGGATTTAAAATATTATAATATCCTTTTCTCTCTCATAATTAATGAAAGCCTTCCAATATTGCAAAATTAGAACAATGATGCCTCCCTCTTGAGAACTGCATTCCTAGGAGATAATCAAGATGTTTCTATCCAGACAGTGTTGTAAGTCATATCAGGAAACATAGTCTTAATATAAATCACACACCACCACAAAGTTGATAGTAATAAACTTGGAGGAGTTTTGGAATGTTTTCAACTTAGTCTGCTGAGATTTTACAGTCATTTAGCTTGAAGAAAGAGTAGGAATATGAAAGCCATATTTCAAGCAATATATGACAACCTTTATTACCACTGGTACAAAAAGCTAGTCCTGATTTTTGTTTGTTTGTTTGTTTAATTATCTTGTCAAAAATAATGGGAGTGGAAACCCTGCAGTCTCCCCATTTGTATATACACCAAATAGTCACAGAGGCCCCAGAAGCCTTTCTCTACAGAAAACTAAGATCAGGAGACTCCACATCACAAAATGTGCTGTATGATCCTTCCACTAACAAAGTCAGTGGCAAAGGCTTCCTTTGACTTCATCAGAAGCAGAATTTTAAGCTCTACAAAAACCAACATTCTCATCCTAATTTATACTTGTAATCACTGCAATCAGGATTTTTATATGATCTCTAAAAGAACACATTTAACAGGGGTTTCATTTGTAAAAATGTAATGGTCATAAAACAAGATCATTTTTTTAAAGGGTACAAACTGAGGTTGTTTAAAATGTCCTTGATGGAATGAGAAAGTATTATCTAGCTACTGACCCTAGACATGCATTTGACCCAGTAGAATTAAGCTATACTTTTCTGGAGACAGGCTGGACTCTTCTAACAGGAAGCCTGTCAATATGATAATGAGCTATCTGGTGCACTTGGTCTCTGATACAGCAACAAGCTTTAGGGTCTGCCAGCTGAGCACATGCTTGACAGTAAAGCATGTGCATTATTCCCGCTGACATCAACGGGAGGGAAAAGTGTACTCAAGGTACAGAACAGTTCTGCTGGATCTGGGACAAGTACACTATCATTATATTACACTTATGTATTTTTATTTTAACAAAAAATAAAGTGTATGGTGGGCCATGGAATCAACACTACATGACAGCAATAAAACCAGCTCTCAATGATCTTAAGAAGGTCTTAAGGGCACCAACAACTTTAGTATCCGGAGGTGAGATAATTAAAGGGAATGTAACTAGAAAGTGATATAGCTCTGCTCGTGACATGTCCTGAACTCCCATATTGGTCCTCAGGGCAGACTTCAAACCAGGCTAACCACATGTCCTTAATACACACAATGAGGCGGCTGGCCAATCTCAGCCTCCTTGGTGGAGCATCCTCAAAGTTGCCTTGAGTGACCTTGATCCTACAAAGGGCTCCTGATGCACTTGGTGCAATTCTCAAATTCCATGTGAATGGAATTGCAGGAACTTTCAAGAAACAAGCAGACAGTTGGCTGCATTGTCACGTCAGTTTTACAGGTTATGTTTTATGTCACAGGCCTTGATCAAGTAAAATACTTACAGGTCTACTTTAAGACAGAGTAGCTGCAACCTAGTCAATGAGATTTTTCTCTGTGCTCAAAATTAGGTACGTAATTGACTTCATTAGGGCCTAGTTGGTCAGAGCATGGTGCTAAGAACACCAAGCTTGTGGGTTCAATCTCCATATGGGCCATTCACTTAAGAGCTGGATTCAATGATCCTTGTGGGTCCCTTCCAATTCAGAATATTCTGTGATTCTGTGAAAGCACATGGTTTCCCACACACGTAATAAAATCTACAGTATGTCCACCGATTCCAGTGGCCTACACAAGGCTGTAGGTTTTTTCAAGATCAGGCCTTAATTCAAAAGAAGATTGCACCAGTTTTATAAATGAATGGCCTAAAGCACTTCCTCTAGCTTTAAAAACCATCAGACTTGAACGTCTGAAGATAAGAGAAGCCCAGATTACAAGTATTTCAGGAATGTTACTAGCATGCGAAAACTAGATGTTATACTGGAGAGCGTTCCCAATCTTATTTGTCGGGAGCATTACAAAGCATCCATAGATGGACGTAACAAGCACATAGAGCTTAAGCAGCTTACTGTCTAGTAGCTACACTGTAGTCTCAAAGCTCAGTGGAAAATGGTGCAGGTCTCTAAGAAATCTGACAGAGTGGTCAGAGCAGCCTTTGCTTACTGGGGTACAGAAAGCATGAATGCTGCACTGAGCTGTAGTGAGATGTTCGTGGGGGTTGAACAGAAGGGGAGGAGAATGGGAGAGGACAATTTTATGTCTTGTCCCAATGCAGGTATTGTGATTTCTGACCTACAGACATAGAGTATTTTTGCTAATTTTTTCTAACCCAAATGTCGGACGTCCAAAGGGGGCACAAAATTCTGCTTTTCCCTTAAGTATCTCTTTTAGATCCAAAGGGAAAACATCTGTACAGACAGCTACTGCTAATACCATATTAAAATATGTCATGGTCTCCATTTCATTTTTTAAAATTAATACAGATTAAATATATAATACAAACATTCAATTTAAAATCATGGAAATCAGTGCTTTACTGTAGCCCCCAACGAAAGTTTTAGACAAGAGACTACAAATACCATCAAGGATACCTCTGGTTTCAAGAAAAAAGTCCTCACAACAACCTCTCACATTATTTTATTACGAAAAAATCTGAAACATGCTTTCAAAACAGAAACGTTAGGGAGATTTGTTTAAAATAAAAGCTGCATTTCTCACATCTCCACTGCCAAATGGGTTAGCTCAAAGTAGCTTGTTGCTATGGGAGCTATTCCAATCCGCAAAGTTACCCTCGCTTCTCAAATGAGGGAGTAAGATTTTTCAGTTAGTCAAGTAATTTAAATAGTTGGACATCCATTAGTGATTAGGAATATACATCTTCAAATAATTTAAAATCTATTCCTCTAATCACCTATTATGATTTCTGACATAACATAGTTCACTCCTGGTATCGCTGAAGCTACTTGAAAACAATACAGGATTTCACTTGCCTCTGGAATTAATCTCTCATCTATATTGTATTTGGGTTGAGTTCAGATATTTGAAAGATTTCTATGGTTTAGTAAGCAGTCAGTTAGTAGATTAAAATTAAAACTACTTCCTTTGGTTTGGAGAAGAAAAGAAGCCAGGAATCTGTTTGAAGAGGCATAAAAATGTATTTGTCACATTAGAGAGTATCCAAACTTTCAACAGGGGCAACTTTATGCTAACATTTCTGTTACTTTTAAGTAATGAGATTCTTATCTACCCCATTTAGACTTAGTGGTGGTGATGGAACTGTGAAGTCTACATGCAGAGGAAATCATGGTGGAGTCAGTTCCATCAGGGATAGACACTGTGACAAACATGACCTCCTGCAAGGAGCAGTGGTATAAAGCTGAAGCAGTTTCTGTTTTATGCTCTCTGTCAGGTGGCATTACCTGTACCTACTCACAGCAGCAGGTTCTTTCCTGTTCCTCTATTACAATCTCCAAGTAACTGTACTATTCCATCAATTCTTTTTCAGGCTTTTAAGTTGCCAACAGCTAAAGGTACTAAAAAAGGTGAGACTACAAAGATAATCACAGACACATCTGGCCTCCAAAGGTAAATAGACCAGCAGCATGTTTATCTTTCCCTGTATGGGGACAAAACCTATAGCCAGCACTGTCTCAATTATACAAATTTGTCCCACAAATTGTAGTATCATGTGCTGACAGTCGAATAAATATAGCTGATCTGTACCATTAAAATGAAGAACACGATTTCCCCACTTCTCTTTTATACAGCAATTAAGTTAAGGTAATTGCTTACAAGTAAGGGGCAATTTTTCACTATGGATATATAAACAGTATGTACTCTGCAAATGGCAATTTTACAACTCTACTATTTTTATATATATATATATATATATATATACACACACACATACATATGCAAGTATAAAGTATTTATTGTGAGATCATATAAAAACCCACAGAATATATTTTAAAAACCGTGTGTTCAAGTAGACAACCAAAAGTAATTAATACATTTATGATTAAAAACAAACAAACAAACAAACAAACAAATTTCCTAAATCTTAGCTAGGGATGCAAATGATTCTATGAAAATTCTGTAACATGTTTAGTGATGCGTTTTAGCAATATAAGCACTTCTGGAAGTTTGCAAAGACCATGTGAGGGGAAGGTCAACAAGCTGAAGTACAGAATACACTACATAATACAAACATACCTTTTGTGGCTACCCTGACGCAGTCGATTTTAGTTTCCTGTGTCAAATAAAGAGGAAAAAGGTCACATTTTGTGTTTGTTTTCTAAACAGAGAAAGTCATCCATGATTCTATTCTTGCAAGTACTGATAAAATGTCAGAGAAGAATGTGCTTCATTCCATACTTAACTGCTTATTAGCTAACTCCAAAGTGCATTCATAATATGGACAAACACTGCTTGGGTATGGTAAATAGACATTTTACTTAAAATTCCTCTAAAAGTAGAAAATGTGAAAGATATTCACAATAGCACAGGGAAGTGTTCCGCTTTTTAACTCTGGCAACATAATGACCTAGGGAGATTTTTCTTTTTCCTACAGAAAGTATAGTTTGAGGCATCATGTTAGACCATTTTAGAAAGAAAAAATAATCAATGGTGTTTCACATTTCTGCACTGTTGGTGCACTGTGAATGAGGGACCATTATGGTTTCTGGCAGAAAAAACTTCCAGGCTGTCAGCACAGACAGCCAAAGCTTATCAAGAATTGAGGGGCTCTGGGTAGGTCTGTCCAGGAAATGAAAAACAATTCCAGGAAGAATTAGTCTGATGAAACATGAACTGTGAGGATCTTTTTACACACGTTTCATTTCAGTTCCATCTACTTTTCTTTTTCTTCTACTTTGTTTGCAGAAAGGGACAAAAAAAAAAGTGGTTTCTAATCCAATCAGGGCAACCAAATGAGAAAAAGGCAGATAAAGATGTTACAAACTAAGGTAACAGGACTGGACACGCCAAGACAGATGTGCTGAAATCCACTATCAAGTTTGGCTTAAACTGAACAGAAGAAATCACAACACTTTCCTGTTCAAAGCAAGAAAACAAAACCAAAAAGGAATAAAAAAAGCCAGTGAAACACAGTCGGTGGACAGCTTTTAGCTAATAAGACAGAATGGTAACATACTACTTTGCTTGCTCACTACTGACAAAATATGTGATTTTCCCCTCCTCTTTCCTGTAACCTTTAATCATTAAGCAATATTGTGTTAGGAAAACTGCTATTTTTTAAACTCAGTGTGTTAAATTTCACAGTTACTTCATTTTCTCATTAGCAATTATACTGGGCATCCTGCTAGTTGATGCCAATCATTTATTTACACACAAACACTGTATAAAATCATGTCCATTGCAAGACTTACCCCATTGGCTCTGCTAGCAGCTTGAAAATAGATGCTGTAGCTCTTGTGAGGAAGAAGAGGAGTATTCCAGAAACCACTGTAGGTTTTGTTATCACCAATAGTAAAAGGCTGAGCAGCTTGTAAACCATTGGCTGGAATCTCTGCAGCAAAGTAGTACTGGGAATTCAAGAGTGAGGCATTCTGGAAATGAATGGGCACTGGGTAGCACTTTAGGATTTCGGTGGTCTTTTTGGTCCTCCGTGGGCGCTCTTCTTCAACAACGATTTGATAGACGCTAAGAGTGTAAAAAGGAAAGAACAAAAGAAACAGTGATGATTTTAAAACTTGGGCAGTAAAACCATCCTAAAACCATAATAGCATGCCAATATTTACTGGAAAAAAAAAAAAAAAGAACTGTTAAAAGCAAAGAACACAGGAAGAAAATGTCATTTTCATATTTCATTTCATATGTCAGGTGTATAAATCTGTGGAACAGATTCATGCTTTCAAATTAATTTTGTTTTGGAAAAACAAAATTAGCCATACACACCACAGCTTTTCACACAATTGAATGCACTGAACATTCTCTTGTTCAAACTCTTTACACAAAAAGTGTGCTTAATCAGTGCTAAAGTGTGGAATTAAGTATTATTTTGTTCATCAATGCAAGCCTAAAGGTATAGATTCCCTTCTCTAACCTGTTTATCTTACCTAAATGAAATTAAATTAGTACTAAGATAAAAATGAAGACATAATTACAAAGAGACGAGACCAATATTTGCCAAACTGTTGACATTGTAAATATTTATTAAAACACAGAGTAAAGTAAAATTTCAGTGGCATATTGACTACTGCTGAGCAAGTATAAAACACTTTTTGGTGGAAGTTATTATCACTCAGCAAAGCACTTTTACTCATTTTATATATAACCATATTTTTAAGTTTTTGCATTTTGCAAAGCAAGTCAATTTGCACTTGCAGTCTTTGCTGTACTGGGACCTAGAGAGACCAGTCCATCCCTCTCCACTGTAAAGGTGCTATGGACATTCAAACAGGAACAAAGAAATTGCAATTTCTGCTGTATATGCAAACAGTGTAACCATCATAGCCTTGCAGTTGCTGTAAAAGACTGAGTCAGTGCTTTTAAATTTGTGATGTGGGAAGTCCATGTCTCTAAAGAGGACTGGCTTACAAGTTTATTGCTTCACTGGGGACCAGTGATTCTTAATCACTATTTGTCTCCTGGAATCTTGAATCCCAGTAAGCAAGTCAGTCTAGATAATTGATGTCAAAGTGGCAATGTGTCCACGTTTTTGTGGATCATCTACACCCAGTAACAATTTATGATCTTTCAAGTTGATGGTTCATAAAAACCAGCAATCTCTGGGTAAGGTAAGTTTCTTAAAGATCAAATATCCAGAGAGTCTTCTGACACGTTAGTGTTCAGTCATCTGTAGGTAGAGGATTATGTTTAAAGAAGATTCTGCCCAAAGTACAGGGACACATGGGCTGAGCTTCTGCAGGACCATCTCAGTCTGGACCCAACAGCGTTTATTGGCTTGGTCATGTCCCTGCATAGCTATGGCTACACCCTTCTGAAGGCAAATCTGGTTTAGAAAAAAAGAGATGAACTGTCCAATGACAGGATGATTGGCGCTTCAAGAAACCTGGTCTAGGTGTCCCTTGACCACATCAGGGCGTCGGACTAGACGATCTTTAAAGGTCCTTTCCATCCCAAACCATTCTATGATTCCATGAACCCACCATTTTAGGTCTGCAGAGTCCTCATAGTCAAATATCACCAAGGGGCAGAAAACACCAATTTTCTTGACCATCTTACTGGTTTTTTACCAGACTTACTGATCATGTGCCACAGACCCTGCTGACTATGTTTTTAAGATCTAGCATCTCCAGTAGGAGATGCTGCACTTCTATGCTCACAAACAATGCCCAGAAAGCTAACACTGAGAATGCCATCAATACCTCTTCTTCCGCCTGATTTAGACTTTCAACACGGCGGAGCCTTAGTTTAATGTTAACACACTTAAACCTATCTGCCTACATGAAGATGTCTACACATCTACAGTTCTCAGAGAACTCAGCAGAAAGAAGGTGTCTACTTTTGGGTCAACCTAATTGCTCCTCAGACTCCATTGATTATAATAACTATATACTCAGCTCACATGTAGACATCTAGAAGCGGACACCCAAATTTAAATGTTTTAATTTAATGCTGAACTTCATGCAGAAATCTAACCATGAATAAATTTAGTACAGCCAGGGACACAGAAATGTCTTGAGGGTTCACTTGAAGGCCTCTGCCTGTACATTTTGCAGCTCTGTGCAACAAAGTCTTCATATCAAGCAGAAATATTTTAATTAGTTGATTAATTCCATGCTGACTAGTAAATGAAGGTCAATCCACAGCAATCTTTCTTTGATCCTGTGAGAACTGATTTGTAAAAAACTAGCCATGGAATATCTACATTACAATCTTGTTTTTCTCTTACAAATCAAATTTTGACATAATTTTCACAATTAATTTTCTAGAACAAAATAGAGTTGCTTAGAACTGGGATTCCAAGCTACTTTGAAGACAGCATGTTGCCTCCTCTAACTATTAATTTGCAGTGAATCTACAACACCATTTGCAAATTCAAATGGAGTATTCGGAAAAAAATGCAGAAGGTGATGCAAACATTTATTCTTGAAAGGTAGTGAAGCTGGATATGCTTGCCTAATACTGTAGCAAATATAGGAATCCCTCAGTTTCACTAAAGCACGATGGATAGTAAACTAAGTTACTTCTTTCTCGCATCAGGACTGAATATAAGAGGGACTTTGGACCAGATGAGATAATATGATCTGTTTCAGTACCGGCTGCAATGAGGATTCTCTTAAATTTTCATTCAGTGATTAAAGCTAAAGGCTGTAGATATTTTAGAAACAAATCTGTCATTAAAATGCTCCTTTTCCCATGGTAAATCCATATTTAGTTATAATACATGCACTACTCCTTGTATACATTTTAAATGCCTGCCATCTACTCATTTTCAGATACTTTAAAGAAAGAAGTGAGTTGACTGGAACAATTTCAAACTCAAAATGTCTTTTAATCCTTACTCCACAAGACAAATTAGATTTGCAAGCATCTACACCTCAAATCTATTTGCTCTTTAATAATTTAAGCACTGAAAGGTCAAACAACTCTTTTCTGTTCCCTTTCATCAAAGTCCAAGCGCTAATGAAAAATAACTAAATCCTATCTGCTGGCCAATTTCCACACACTGCTGTTTCTCTGATGTAAATTAACACATTATGAGCACCTGGGTCAATGGAAACCAGACAGAATTTCACCGGTGATACTTTTTACATTCGTACAAACGAGATCATCTTGCTAATGAATTTTACAAAATTACCCCAATTACAATTATAATCCAAAAGCTTTCTCTAGTTCTTACGATTAGTATTGCTTTCTTTAATATGTAAGAGCTGGACTGCCCACTCTGAAAAGGGTTCAAGCTTAGTGAACTGAGCTAGCACTGCACCATGACTCTATTATTGCTCTTATGTATTAGTCAGATTTCCGGCTTGTTTGAAGTTGAATTATTCCTTTTCCATACCTCTACATTTCAGAGAATAAAGTCTTCCTATCTGTAATCCAGAAAATAAGTTCTACGCCACAGTAAAAGGTGCCAAAAGCATATTGGCTATCAGCAGCATTTAGACTGATCTTTCTGAAGGAAAGAAATGCAATTTAAGTATAATTCATGTTACACAGTTCTACTACAGAATTTCAGTGCCTTGGAAATTAAATACAAAATTTATTTTTATATAGACTGAAGTTTGCTGTTGCATCGAGAAAGGAACACATGGGAATTAATTTTAATCTAGGATTCAAATACTTCAAATTTGGGGCTTAAAAAAGGTAAATGGAGAAAGAAAAAAAAATTGTATCATTTTTACACTGCTTTTTATTCTAACAATTCCAAACCAGTTCCAAATTTAAATGATCAGAGATACAGAGCTGAACACAATAGCTTTAATTTTTGTTAGCAATTAGACATAGCAGGTCTCTCAGATATTTATTGAAATTGGATTGCTTAAATCGGAATGGTATGTCAATGTCTGATAAATACACTAATTTTTTTCAGAGTTGAAAAAGAGACATGAAAGCCTAAGAAAACATACTAGCACGGTAATTAAAGATGCTCAGAATACAAATGACAATTTCAAAGAAGAGTTAAGTATATATCTAATCTTACTACATGAAATTATGGGTTTTAGTAATTTCCTGAACCAGGACATTATTGCACATTACTGGAATGCAGTAAATCAAATTTAATTCATCAAAGTCTCATTCAAAGTTACAAAATAACTTTCCAAGAAGGCCCTATTGGATACAAGCACGGACTTCAGAATTCTTCATTCAGGAGTCTTTAACATGTATAATCTAGGCATTTATTAACTGAAATCTATTAATCTATAATTACACCTCCACCAAAAGTAATTCCAAATTACAAACAAAGGGAAAACAAGCTTGACTGCTCCATTATAGAAATGTCAGCTCTATTTTGTCTCTCTAAAACAGTCTTGACACTTTATATAACTGAGGCATTAAAGAAATTTTTAAAATGCATTTTACAGAAGGGAGACAGCCTAAGGAACTGAAAACAGACAGAGACTATCTGAATTTATTCACTAGTCTTAATATAACTGCTGTGTGTGACCCTACACAAGTCAGTTACCTATCACAGGCCTCAGATATCCAGTTGTGAAACAAGAACAAGAAACTTTCTTATTCCATCTGGCCTGCTTCAACTGTTTAAAACCTCTTCAAATTCCTCTTTCTTATTATCCTTGAATTTTTTTTTTCCCCTAGGAAACGTACCATGCCTGCAAAGCTCTTAAGGTCCACTAAGAGTGCCTGATCAGCTGTGTGAACTGTTGGGCTACCTCTGCAGACTGTTATGGTGACACTCTTGAGCTTAATTTGAAGTTTTCTGCTCACTGTTATAAGTTCATACTTTATTATAAATACATAAAACCGGTACTTTTATAGATCTATGTCTGTATTTTGACTTGCATGCTTGCTTTGTTTTAATGCTTACAGAGTCAAACAATAGAATAACCCTCAATCTACATATTGACCTTTATTTCAGTTACTCATTCCCATAGCCCTAGTTATCTGCATGCTAGAATCACTTTACCGCACTCTTCTACTAGAATACCAGTTCCAATAGAGGGCAAAATTAAGAAACCCAAACCCCACCCCGTTATCTCAGTTCTAAGTCTATGAAGAACCTGATTGCTCAAACCATAGCAGTCTATAGGGTCCCCACAGTTTCAGCTATACTTCTGTAGACCCTGCAAATTCTTCTGTT
Source organism: Falcunculus frontatus (assembly GCA_013398115.1). Classification (NCBI taxonomy): domain Eukaryota; kingdom Metazoa; phylum Chordata; class Aves; order Passeriformes; genus Falcunculus; species Falcunculus frontatus. The sequence goes on from VZRV01004283.1 coordinate 701,949, forward strand.
GTACTGCCATTAAGACCTTTAAAATATATCAGTTGTTTTGTTCATGTTTTGCATCTAAAATTCATATATCTTTGCTCATCATGTGTTATGCAAGTTTATAATCTAACACTGCTTCTTGAAAAGAAAACAGCCTTTGGACAGTTTTTTTGATATAATAGGCGACATAACTTCACCTCTGCTACCACTTGTCTCTGACATGGTCATATCATATTTATAGGGATTAATACTGGAGATATTTATCTATTTCTTCATGCCCTTATATTGCACTAGATTCTTGTAATTCATCCTATAACTTCTAATTTTACAGTTTCAGAAATTATATGCAATGATACATATATAATGTACCTTGAAATGGTAGAGGGAAATTACTCTTTAAAGGACAGGAATTAATAATTTATGGTTAGCAGGCAAATAGAAAAAGGCTACAAGAAATTGCCACCAACTCTCCTCCTACTGTGCAAGAGCCTGTATATTTATTATAGGTGGATTAAACAAAGGTGATAAACAACCCCTGATTTATCAGGTATCTCACCATCACAGCTACACGGGCTTTGCCAGTGGGTCAGGAGTTCTAGCAACACCTAATATATTGTGAATAAAATATACTCTGTGTGCAGTCATTTCCAGAACAGATCCAATGCCAGAGAACCAGCTGAATAGCAGTCCCATCCCTCTGACTCCTGTAGAATTTCACATATTTTATCAAAGGGGGAAGCACACATTGTTCAGCTGTGGGCTAGAGGTAAGAACAGGGAGTTTTTGATTAGCAGCAGGACAAATGAGTATACCTGCTAATAATGGAGAGGACTGTTTAAGGTAGGCTCCTCTATTTCAGGGACGTTTTATTTGGGAGATGAGAGAATTTCTGGGCTTTATGCAAAATACAGCATTGCCCACTACAGCTTCTAAAAAAAGGTGAAGAAGCTTAAAAAAAATCCCTTGTAGGAACATAATGTTCAGATATGAAAATACAGAACTCAGAGTGAAGAAAAACAAGCAGACTAAACAAAACCTCCAAACTGATGTTGCTGTACCAGTGCCAAGAACAATGCCAACAAGTATTTTTAAAATAATACATGAATATGTAATTTATATAGAAGAAAAAAAAGTGATCTAGGCAATGCTGCAAATAATATTTGCACAACACATAAGTAATCAAAATTCTTGTAATGTTTCCCTTTTAAGCACTTAATGTACCGGTGTTAGAGGTGTACTGCCTGTTTCTTTGGGTGAGCAAAGGGAATCTTAAATCCTTCTAACTTTTTGTTTGCATTCTTTACTTGAAGCCAGGAGGTTCCATGCAAACAAAGGCTCCACAATCTTTGGCAGGTTTCTAACTCTGTGGAACAGTTGTAGCTTCACAAATGTAGGATAGGTGCTAAGTAAATAAAATACTTTGTGCTAGAAGCTTGTTCAAACTTGAATGGAATGATTCTACTTTCACACCTGCCTTTATTTACTAGCTTTGCAAGTCAAGAGATAAGTCTGGTTAGATTCTCCAAGGCAGGCCCTGTCTTCATTCTCAGGAAATACTGTTACTGGCACCTGAAATTTCCAGCCCATGGGGAAAAATAAAATTCAAGAAATCTTTTGGAATCAGACCTGGCACGAACATAAGAGAGACTAATATTATACAACACCTCCATTGTCATGCTAGGAGCCCTGTTTCTCAGATCAATCACAGCAGAAATACCTAAACGGCTGTAAAGGAGGAGATAAGACAGCTTAGGTTCAGTCCCTAGAGATACTGCCAAATGTAAACTCTCAGGTGTCGTAATAGGCTTTATCTTCCCAGACCCAAGTCCACTGGGGAACAATATCTGGTTTTTAATGTAAAACTCCTAAGCTGCTTTGTGACTGCCCAACTCTTTTGTATGGACAGTCTCAAAGACTTAAAAGTCAGCATTTACAAAGGAGATTTTCTGGGAAAAATATATCCAAGCAAACCTCTCCTTAGCATTCCTACAGTTTTAAACAGGAAATCCTGACAATTTTTCAAAAGGAAAGCATTATGTCACTGGAAGTTAAAGATATTTTGCTTGTTCTTTCCTCCAAGGACAGTCACCGGGGAGGATATAACAACGTCTTCAATTCCCTTGAGAAGGAAAACGTGCTACATAATATCTTAATTGCAGAAGAGACAGATAAGTTCCAAAAGAGGTAATTTAATGGCCACCATAAATTCATAATGCATTCAAATTCTTTTTCCAGACAGAGAAGAAATAATACATTTCTCTTTTGCAAATCTAGACTCTCTAGGATTTAAGGGACACATCAGAGCTTTGGCTCAAAAAATTCCTAGAAGAAAATCTGCAAGAAAAAGGAGACAATGATGCACACTCCTCCCACTTTCCAGTGGCCAGATGGGTGCCACCTAGTCCTGATGACACCGGGTGTTTAACTTTTTGCCTTATTTCCTAGAACAGATTCACTGTTTTAGAGAATCTAAGCACACCTGTCAGGGGCAGAGAGTGTCCAGCAGATCTTCTGCCCTGTAATTGCAGGCAATCATACACCATTCATGAAACCTTTCTGAAATGTTTCTGCCTTCAGATTCAGTTATCACAAACGATAATCCAAAACATAGTTTTGTTTTGTTAGCAGAGAAGGAGAGAGAGAGAGTAAAAAATCTTTTAAGGATTTCAGTTTGTAATACTTTGCTATTTAGCAGGACAATAAAGATTGCCAACATGTAGGTGGCAACAGACAATCTGTACTTGGTTTTACAACATATAGCCTGCTGATGGACTGCAGTTTTAACTTTGTCCCATCTATCCTTTGCAAAAAATCAATAAATTCAATACATATGCTAACCTACACTTATTCACAAGAAGTATTAGTTTAGTATTGAAACAGCATATTAAAATTTATAAGAACCATTTGCCCAATACGTATATAAGTGGTGGTTAGACATAAAGCCAACAATAATTGTGGTACAAGAGACTGCTCTGTCGTTAACTGATATTTGTGAACTGGCGAGGGAATCAAAACTGTTCTCTCAACCCTCCCAACCCCACTAATCCTTGATCAATATTGATGAAATGGTATTTTTTTTATTCCTGGTTATACCACCCCGTGGTTAATTATTTCTAATTTTTTAAATACTGGTGGCCAACTAGGACTTGGGAGTGATACTACTGCACTGGCCTACAAGAGTGACCGTCATAACTACCACAAACAGGATGACAAAGACGACAGCATGCAACTATGTCTTCACAACTGTTATGGACATTTCCACACCTGAAATTCCTTAATTGTCTATATATAGAGTTTCCCCACCCCTACTCTCTCAGGGGATGAGTACTGCTCTAGACTGAAAGGATCCATTTGATGAGACACAATGTATTAGCAATTCCACATAGTTAGAAATAACCACATAATTCTACCTCTCTTTTTCTTCTACAAAGGTAATCATATACATTTATTTGTTATTTTGAAGGAGAAGTTTTTAATTATTGTTTCTTCTGCTGAAAAAAAAAATGTTCTAAAATACTGCAGGCCACAAAACCCCCCTATGATCAGAAACATACTTTTTCTGAAACACTGATAACTTCACTGTGGCTTGTACACTCCATTATAGAGGTTTATGTATTTGGCTGCTTTTTATTCAAACTCAAAAATGTCAAGAAAATATATAAATTCTGTATATAGTCTGTAGACCTGCACAATACAAAGTACAAAATGTAAATAAAATTAAGCCTACTTAAAATAGTACTGTTTCGCAAGGAGTTCAAAGTAGTTTTCTACAGGTGCAAGTAATATAATACATGAGAACATTTGGCTCCATATTCATAATTTCTTTTAGCTATTATATGTTGGACAAGAAGAAGACATCTTTGACTGATGCTTTAGGTTTTAACTCTTATATTTTCAAATTCTGTACTGCTTAGAGTGTAACTCCGAAGTTCCTTGTAGCCTGTAATTCCTACTCTCTCGTACTAGGTAGACATAACAAAGCCTCTCCAGGCTTTGCCTTCAAGGACAGCCAGGCTGTTTTTAGGCCCAAAGTGTGTAAACCAAAGATTCTAAGGGGGGCAAGCTGAGGGGCGTTACATCGCTAAACTGGGGCTTTAATTGGAGAATTAACCCTGATATGCAAATGATCCAAACCATTAAGAGTGTGAAGAACTCGTGACCATCTTGGGGTCCAATTTTTTGGAAGCAGCCTTTGGCTCCCCCAGGGTGTACCTTGAAGGCCCTTCAAATAAATACCTATCTTTATTCCCTTACTCTTGTCTAGTCTCTGTTTCTAGGTGGCTGGCGAAGGCATCATGACTACAGAGCTCCCCTAATGTGCTCCATACTGGACCAATGAGATCTATCTGCTAAACATCTGCTGCAAGTCACAAACTAAGAAGGGCACCAGAGATCTGGCAATGTATTTTGGTGATGGTGGGGTTGTTTTTCCCTTGGTGTTCTTGGGGATTTTTTGTTTGGTTGGGAGTTTTTTGTTTGTTTGTGGGGTTTTTTTGGGTTTGGTTTAGTTTGGGTTTTTTCACAGAAAATGTGAAATAAATGTTGCAAACAGGCAATTGTGTATATGAAAATAAAAAGAAAATCAAAGAGACAAAACAAAACTAGGAAAAGATTGAAATATTCAAGAATACAAAAGATTACACAAGGTAGGAACGTAGAGAAGAAAAGAACAAAATAAAAGAACAGATAATGCACTGAAAACAGCTTGACATGTATCATCCTGTCTGGTAAATAAGAAGTGAGAATAAAAAGTAGTAGTAGGAAAGATACAATAAAAATGATGTCTATCTAATATAGATATACTTATAGCATTTTTAACAACTTACAGTGAACCACTTTTTTTATAAATTACACGCAGTATGTTTGTAAAAAGTGATTTCATAGCTATATTATGAAATCAAATACCTTTTACAAACAAATTGTGCATAATTTATAAAATTACTTTCTTTCGTAATAGAGAGTTGAGAAATCATGTTATTTGGTTTCATAAGATTGGAGGGGGAAATTGTTATCCAAGAATGACTGCAAGATCTCTCTACACTCACTGTGGTCTACTGAGCATTTTTTTGAATTGCTCTACCGATACTTGGATTCTTCCATAAATAATTCTGGTAAACATAAGCTTATAATATTTTTGACAGGTATGTCACCATTTATGTTTTGGCAATAACAGAACATCTCTGCTGACTGCTCTTTCATGTATATGGGGCCTTTACATTCATCAGGTACTGGGCTTTTTTAAAGGCCATTTGAAACAGAAGATGCTTCAAAGCCTTATAAATAGACTAAGACACTACAAGTTTTACTGCAAGAAATCCAGAATGTATACCCAAGAACATGCCATAATCTCTATTCCACCTGTGATACCCAGCTCCCACCCTCAATATGCTCAGCTCCTTTTAGTATCTCCCAAACATTGGCTGGAAAAGAGGCAACACATGCTGTGGCTGCTTCTGGGCTCCATACTGGCTTGCTGGTATGTGAATTGTAGCTCTCTGCTGATGGACCCCATGAAATGAACTAACTCATACTCTAACACAGCCTATCCCTTCAGATGCTAATCTGGGTCTTTCACAGAGATTCCAAAGTATGTGAGACACTTACTACTTATGCAACATTCAAACTATTGCCTGGAAATTTCCAAGAGGTCCTATGTTAATGAGGGAAGGAAGGAATATGCAGGCAGATGAACAGGATGATACTTGAGATTCGTTTTCTTAGGAAGCCAGGAAAATATCAGGTGTAAACTTGGACTTATTTATGCGTCAAAAAGTTTAATTCTGATCCTGGACACGTAATACAGCACACAGAAGGCAAGAAGTATTCCCTTTTTTCATTTTACCAGTGAAAAGTTTTATTCCTACTGAGTAATGACTGTCCCTCTAGGAACCAGATATATTGATCACACTCCACAAGGCTTTATGCTCTTAATTTAAACCCAAGCAGCAATATCAGTAACTTAAATGATGCTGGTCTAAACTGAACTAACCTAAAGCTTCAGATCCTCTAGGGCTTTGAGACCAACTTCATTACCAAGCAGTACAAAACAGGGATGCCTCCTACTTTCCTTATATAGTCTTCTCACAACTCGTCATTAAAATGAATGCAAGCCATAGAGAGATTGTGAGGTTACTAATTCCACAAAATAGTCCACAAAATCACTATTCTGAGATCTTCCGGTGGTCAACACGGAAAAGATGAATAATTAAAAAAAAAAAAAATTCAGAGAGTGAGCGATACGTACAGCTGCTTATTACGACACTCCTCACCATTGCCAAGTTGTTCACAATCATACAGAGGTATCTTTCCCTCTTTTTCTTTAGAGTGCAAAAGGCTATTTACACTTATTTTAACTTTAGATATGGGAATGGAGAGAGCACGATATATTGACTTGCAGAAAGCTAAACAGATTGTCCCTATCCTCACCAGAAATAAAACTGTGCTCTCATCTGCATCGAGCCCCAGGGCTGAATCTCCTAAGCCGTCCTTCCCACCACAGCAAGACTACACTTTTCTGTAGCCAGAAACACACTGCAGTTCCTCTCCTAACCATGTGAGGAGGTTTAGCTCCTCTTCATCTCTGCAAGAGAGCTCTCCCTTGGGGAAGAGAGGCCGACTCATTCTCTAAGCGACTTGGTTGTGTACAAACAACTAAAAATTATTTAAAAAGAAAGTTGCAAGTACAGATTTCAAGAGGCTATTTCTGCTGTTACCAAACAATGAACAAAACATTTAAAGTATAGAGCTTGTTCTATACTATCCTGCTAGTGATCTGTTCTTAATTTGAGTACTTTCTTCCAGCAATCACCTATTCAAAGCAAGGAGGGAAGGAGGAAGAGGGCAAGAGGGAGGTGGGGAGAGAGGGATGCAGAGGAAAAAAGGGAGAGACAGAGAGGGAGAGGCAGAGGGGGAGGGAGACTCCCGTGTAAAATCCTGCTGAGAACAGGGATGCCAGTTAGTCAGAAGTTATGTGGGAAGCTTTTATAATGAAAACCACCGATCACCTAAGTTATCTAGGTTTATGAAAAATTTCTCTCCAATTTTGTTTACAGTTATGTATACCGTAAGACTTTCTCCATCTTTCAAAATTTGTATTAAAAATACCTTATTTCCATAAGTATAACTTAGAAGAACACCCACCATCCCCTTGGTATGCAGTGTAGTGCAAGGAGATAATTCTGGTTTATTCCAGTTTAAAGGACAAATAGCAAATCAACTTAGATGTTCAGATTTTTGCATTTGTCATGCTGTAAAGGTGTTTATGCTTAACACAGCTCAGAGGACAGTGTGCAACTCTTTGTAGAAAAGAGCATATGACTTAAACTGGTCTTGCTCATAAAATATAAAAGTGAAAACAGTTAATAGCTCGTCTTGCACAGACCATTTTTGTTAGATGCCACATCGCTGATATAATAACACAACACTGAATATTTCAGTCTTGTAACTTTAATTTCTCTTTGTCCTGGTTTGATCAAGATAAGATCAGTTCTAAATTGCTTTGGAATATTAGCTGGGTACCATGAATTTATTTTGTATTCTCTCAACCATAACTCATTACATGGAACTTGCTTGGCATCAATAAGTCACTATAGCTTTTGTGTGTATATGCGTGTGTGGGAGCGTGCGTGTGGCTCAATACCCTGCTGCTAGGCTATTTAGTGATAAAATCTGATATAATAAAATATTAATTACAGCTGAAAGGTTGGGTGAGAAATATGAACTCAATTATAGTCCCATATTGTGAACAAAGGGCATGGTGAAAAAATCCTTTAGTTATAGATGTTTGGGATAATAAAAGAACAACTAGAACATTAGACTCAAGCTGAGTGCTCCCTAAAAGGCCACCTGTTATTAATCTTCACATCAGGAATAGAATTTCGAGTAAATTAGGTCAAGATGAAAGACTTTTGCTGCTGATTTTTTTTTACTTAACTAATTTAAAGATTTCTTTCTCTGAGTATTTTTTTCTTTGATGTCACTGCAATTCAGTAATTAGAAATTTGTAACAAGCACAGGGACACAGCAATTGTAATTAAAGGTTAGCTATCCTATATAGTAGGCAAAATGATCACCATATATGGTGGCAAAAATGAGCAGTTTATTCTAGAAGTCTTCATTTCAGTCAGGTTGTCGGTTTCTCAGAAACGAACTGTAGCAGATGTGGCTATACCATCTTAGCAAGCCTCTTTTTTGGTTTGTTTGTTTTTCAAAAAATACCAGCAGTGGAATGTAAGTTGTTCTAAGACTTCTTAATACATACATTTTTGTTCATCTGTTTGATTTACCTGAGTGTGAAGCCAGATGCATTACCAAAGACTTAAGAGAATGTGACCAGATTGCAAACAAGCACAGCTGTGATCCAAAGTTAGTCCAAATCAAATAATATGACCTTGAAATCCTATGCTTAGTAGGGAATCATAAGAACTAAGAAATCTTATCTATTACTGCAGGCTAAAATGTGCCATTAGATCATAAAATAAGATTCTCATTGTCTGAGGAACTGTGTTCTCTATTAACATTGTTTTCTATTTCAACAAATTTTGCTGAAACTATAGCAATATATTTTGGTACCAAGCCAGAAAACAGACTTTCAATGAATTTACATTTATGATACTTGGAACAATCCAAAGACCATTTCAAAGCTTCTTAATCAGCTTTATGCTCTTTGCTTAATTTCTTTTTAAAAAGAACACAGAAAAATGATAAGTTTGTAAGTACAAGATAAAAGTATCTTGGTACAGCAAGCAAAGAGATTTTATAAGCCAATATTACACCATTTAACTCATCAGTTTTCAGGTTGCCATGGCCAATTTACAGAACAACAGGAAAGCACGGAAAAAGGAGTAAAGTCTTGTCGCAGTTTAAAAGAAATTAAAGAAAGCAAAACTGTCTAAAATAATTTAGTCTAAAAAAGAACGAAGTTAGAAGGGATCTGAAGGAAATATTCAAAATGGAAATCCATGTCAGGGCTGACTGATCCTTTCTTTTCAATCTGTCACAGAGAAAGAAAATGCTGATGCTCAATGGTACTGAAGTACAGATCAATGAGAAAGATACAAAAGAAAATTCCAGGCGTCTGAACACATGCAAACCAATATGCAACAGTCCAGGAGATCACACAGCCCATCTTATCAGAATCAGAAGTAACACTTCTGAAAGTGTATGCCCGACTTTCTGATACTCAAAGACAGCTCACTGCTGCTTGAAAATTACTTATGACTGGAATGCAAAGATTCATTACAACACACTTTCAACTCCAGCAAAGTTGTTGATGGCACCCAAACCATCAGATTCCACCTGGTTCCATCCTGCTGTGTGAGGCAGGGTGCAAAGAAGAAACAAACTAGGTATTTTTCTTATGACAGATTATGATGCAATGCTGTTACTCAGTCTTCACAAATTATGTAGAAAATAGATCTAGCAACGTCTGACCAACCAGTTTACTTGGATCCTCAAGAAAACAGGAAGGCCAATTCCCACCTAATAGAGACAATCCTAGTTCTTTAAGTCTACATGGGATGAATGTGTTATGTCATTGCTACTAAACAATTTTGAGATTCAAGCATCTCTTTTTAAATAAATACTATACAAAGTTGCTTTCCTTCTACAGTCTTCAGGGTAGCTGGATATAATACAATAAAATACTCTACTGAATTAAAGGAATGGAGTAACAGAAAAAAGCAGCAGTCTTCATGCAAGAACCTGCCCGAGTAATTTCTACTTTCAAAGAAATCCAGGGCCACTTGCAAGCAAGATATTTCTTCCTCAATAGCCATGAAGAAGATCAGTAGCTACACAAAGTTAAATTATAAGAGCAATGAAGAAAATACTTTGAGAAACAATATGACGTTTTTTAGGAATAGGAACATTTCCTCAGATCTAAATCCATACATAAACGATAAAGATACACTGTTGCTCAGTCTCTTGTATTCAACTCCCAATTTAGGCATATTATGTGTGATGCTGCCTCCTAGAGCAGCAGTTTTCATTCTGTTCTCCACAAACTTCTGGAAAATGCGGTTTGCAAAAGGTAAGGAAAACATACAGCTTATGGATTTAAGGTGATGACAACAGGATCTGCACATACACTGCAATATCTTCAGGGGGTTATAAATTAAAAAAATAATTCTATTAAGAAAAACTGATTACAAGATTATGAGTAAGTGATACTCTACATCAATATTTTCTAGTAAACAATAGGCTACTGCAATGCTGTAACTATGCCCTGGAGGGTATCCATGAGGTGTGGACAGTCTGCAAATATACCAATGTTCATGGGCATAACTATGGCCAGTTGCACAGCTTTTATTTATGAATGTAAATTAATATGCACATGCAAATTGATCAAGGAGCCCTGATATTACACAGAAATTAAGAAGTAGGATTTAGAGCAGGAGATCAGCTAAGGGATTAATAACACTATTAACACTAAACATATCCTACATCTTCTACAAAGCTGTGCAGTGGAAATTCACTACTGAATTGAGCTGGCGAATTAAGAAAATAGATGTGTAAAAATGAGCAGTTTCTAAGTAGAGGGAGAATGCTTATTTTCTCCCTTTATTCAAGGATGCCCGCAATCTGCTGGTTTGTGTACAGCACAGGAAGAAAAATATTTGCTGAGGCAGCTGACTGTATACACAAGCCAATTTCAACAGGTTTTTTGATTCAAAGCTTGAAAACTGTTTACTGCTCATTAAAACACTCACAGTGGATATGAAGTTTTTAATCTATTCAATGAGGGGATACAACATGGAGGACAGCAAGACTACCTCCAACTGATCCACAACAGTCATTTAAGATGTGGTCTCATTTGTCCATTTTCTCCTGCCAGATGCTTTGTTTTCATGGGAAAATTGGTGGAAAGCAGGACATGCCTGTGCTTCAGTTGCAACTGCAGAAGCCAGCGTTATCACTTAAGCACCCAAGGCACAGGCACGCTTTCTCCTGCTGGCTCTGCTGTAGGAGAGCAAGACCACAGCAAAAATAACCACAGCAGAATTCTCGCCTCTCAATGCTATCGTCTCTTTCCACAACTTAAATGCAGCGGGTTCCAGTCCAGCAATTTGGAAACGGAGATTACTGTGTTCATTTTCATTCTTTCTTTCCTACAAAAAGGCTCTGCAGGGCACTTTAATCAGCAGTGCAGAATGATGCAGGCAGACACGGAAAACAAGCCAGTTTTTGTGGCACCGTCCCCAGTTTTTCAGGACTTCTGTGGATAAATACAAGGCTGACCTTCTATTCTGTCATTGAAGGTATAACTCTTCCTCCTCCCTGCACTGGGAATGACTTTGGTAGGATTAGGTGGCATAGAAACCTTGGCAGCATAACATTGTACAGCTCTTCCCACAGGAAATCTGGCTGTAGATAAAAGATTCTGCACAGTTCAGGATTAGCACAACTGTTAAATACAGATGAGATTTTGGCCTTGTGCTTCTACTGCCCTACATGGCTAATCTTGAAAACAGCTTCAACTCTAGATGTGAGAATGCAGTTAATTCATCTCTCCTCATCTGATTTCCCCACGGTACCTTCTCCCTAAATTCAACATTTTTATAATGCCTTACACATCTATCCTACCGCTCTCTGAGGCTGCTTTAGGCTGAGGCATTTACACTTCTCCTGGCTAAAGAGTTGCGGCTTTCAGTTTTAGAGCCCAGTAAGTGACTCTGATGTTTCTTTGTGATGTTTAACGTAATCCAGTTGAGCAGATTACCTTTCACTTAGCAATGCTTTAGAGTCACAACACTTGTTGTAAATGCCCGTGATTTCCCTTCCTACTTAAATGAATAGTATAAGAGAAAGTTTTCATGTTAATATTCAGTAAGATGAATACTCCTTCAGCATCAAGTATTGGGAATGACAGTGTTTCACCTGGAGTGCATCTATAGCTTTTCTTCCTCTTTCCATGTCGCACTTCTCTTTATCCTTTTGTTTCCTTTAACATTACTTGGTATCAAATCAAAGCATTTATTTGTTTGCTCGCAATGCGTGATCAAAATGCTTTAGTTTTTAGGTTTTTAGTTCAATGGTTTTGAATGGTTCAATCAAATATTATTTACACTGAGAGTTAGGAATTGCCTCAAATTACTTTGTTCTGGAAACCACAGTCCTGCCATACATTTAAGTATTAGCAACAGAATTTTTTTTCATGCAGCCATTTAGTGTTTGCTAGTGAATAAAGGGCTCATATAAGCTTGCTCAAAATTCACAATACTGAAGAAAAATTCCTAAGGTCAACGGCACTATGGAAATGCACCATTGTCAAAGAATCTAAGGAAAAACCCATTAAAGTGGTACTGATTACTACCATGTTGCAACCTAAATTATTAGAAAAATCCTGTTGACTTTTTGCTCCTTGTAACTCAGACAACTCTGATCCATGTGAGAATCTTGACAAAAATTTGTGGTCTGTTGGGGGTTGTCATGTATAGAAAACCGAAAAATGTACTTTTGGCACCACAGTGCTGTATGACTTTAACTAGCACCACCTTCCTGACAGGTGTATATACCTGTTTCAATTCACCACTGTGTAGAGCATTTATATTTGAGCTGTTTATATGTATGCTCTCTAAACTGAAATTGCTCTCCTTCCCCTCTGAAGTTTATTCCTCTGATGCATTTTTAGAAAATAACCATTTCTTCTCTTGGCCTCAACTGGCTAGCTAAAAAACAAGTCGAGTTCTCTTGGTTCCTACATACGTAACACAGGTTTTCCATGATCATTTATGCCAAAACACTTCACTGCTGTAGTGCCAGTACATTGGTATTTCTTGGTAGATCAGAATAAGGCATAGGAGTTCACACGAGGTCCTGCCAGTGTCCTGTACAATGGTGTTCAGAGCTTGTCATCTTTGCTGGAAGCCCCACCTGCTGAGTACAGTCTATTTGCCTATTTCACAGTCATGCTGTGTTTTGATGATCAGTCATACTGTAAGCCATCCATACACACTTTCTTCTCCTCTCTTATTTCCAAAAATGAGCCTCTCTCTTAGAACATGCATCCTTGTTATTAGCTCATAAAAGGCAAACTTTGCATCTCATCCAAAAGGCTATTCAGTATTTTCTGTGCAACGTTCCAATCCAATGCTGCAGGCAGGATTACTGTCAAATTGATTAAAATGTGTTAAATCTGTATTTTAGATCTATAAACAAAACATGCAGAATGTCACTGAGTCACCTCTCAGCTGATAATTCAGTACTTCACTATACAGCACAGTGAACATGTACTTAAATCACAGTCTCTGTTTTAAAGCTCTTACGAACTACTTAAAAACACATAGTTAATTTAAATAGTTACAAAAGAAAAGGAACTCAGTCTTGAGTACCACAAAAAATTTAAAGTATATGGCATAGCTAGAAAGACTGATGTGCAACATTGCCAAGGCTTCAGCACTAACAGGGCCCAAGCAGAGAGGGCTTCCAGCACGACCTGCAAGACTGACTTGAGTGCTCACTTAGTCAAACGGGTGAACGAAGGCCGTAAGTGACACCGTACTTTCCACTTGAGACATCTCACTTTGGCATCTAGAATTCAAGAGCAAAAATACTGATGGGATTCAAACCTTCACAAAAACAGAAGAACTGAGGTAAGATGATATGCTACAGTGGAAAATCTAATTTCACATGAAGAAGGATATGGGAAGTGCACATACAACACACATTAAGGTCAACAGTGAAAGCTCCCAGAGAGAGCAATGGGTTATATGTGCCCGACAATTCCTAACCACAGTTTTACAGGAATTTAGAATGGGTCACTCAGCACTGTGGCTATAAACTAATCTACAGCTACTGTGATGCACAGAATTGTCAGAAAATTACTTTAAAATGTCTCCACAAAGTACATCCCCACATAATCCTGTTCAACAACCACTGGGGGAAACGTAGCTGGCTCAGATACTCCCCCTTCAATCCTTCCACAGCACACAGTAAAATGAAAACAAATCCCTGGCACACTTCAGTAAGCACAGAGCAACAGCATGTCATTCCTACATTTTCAAGGAGTGCTCTGGCTGCTCTGCATTTGAACTCAGGTGTGTTTAAACTGAGTACTTCTTCAAAAATCATGCAATGCAGTAATTTCCAGTGATGTTCATAATTCTTTCACTGTGGTCCCTAAATTAAACACCTCTTTCTCTCAAGGCAAGCATCCAGAAGAACATTTGAGCCCCCTACACACTCAGTGGGAGAAACGTGTTTCTTTACAACTCCAGAGGGCTACTCTGACATGAAGGTAGGATTGTACCTTTCATACAGTCTCTATGAGATGACCAACAGCCCTAATCAAGGAACTTCCTAAACTCAGCCAGAAATAGATGTGTACATTTAAAGACTTAGAAGGCACTTTATTCATGGTTTTACTATATAGGTCTGTATCTGCTTAAGATACAAATGTCTAAACTCTCTCATGAGAGATGTGACAGTCATACCAGCTTTCTCCACAATAATCTAACAACTCCAGGAGGTTTTCAGAAACTGGAGGCTGGGGTTAAATACTGTTTTCAACCTGAGAGGCTTTCACCACACTGCTCCCACACCCCAACCATCTCTACAGCATTACTGTGGTCTCCTGCTGAGGCTGGCCTAGAACAAAAACACAAATACAAGAAAAATCAGAGAGCTAGGAGAGCATAAATGAAGAAACCTGTCTAATCAAATGGAGACTTTCTTTATTCTGTCCCTTATTTCTGTTTTTATTTAAATACCATCTAAATTATAACACATTGAAAGTCCAATGAGAAAAGAACATGAATTTTGGGTCTCTTCTTCGTCTAAGAGGAGCTTCAGGAACTTTGTACTTCTAGTTAGAGGTTTCTACTGCTTTACTGGAAACATAATGATACTTGATAACAGGCTGGTGGCTCAGACTTGCTAAAACTGAGCTGCTTAAAATCTAAGCTGTTTATGCAACATTGTCCTCCCTGTTAAATCGCTGGAAAGGTCCCCAACAGGGCCGTGGCACCAGCCAGCTACCACTCTCCCCAAAATTCCTAGACATGAATCAGGGCCCATTCACTAACGGCAATCTGTTAAGGGGTCCTAGTGCCAGGGAGCTCTGCAGTATGAATATGGACTGGTTTTAGTCCATTGGTCTCAGTACAAGAGAATGGTACTGGTCATACAAATTTCACCGGTAAATATGCACACCTAAGATCTGAGCTCAAGCATGTTAACCTGACCACTGAGTAGCCATTCCTCTGAAAGGGATCCTGAAAATATGACCTCATTCTGCTCCTTGTATACTCAGAGACTGGGCTGTTCATTTTAGTAAGTAGATTTAAGAAAAACATGTTTTATCAATCCTGACTTACGTTGGCAGTCCAGAGCCAACAAAATAGGTGTGAGGTCCAAGAGTTAATGATTCACTGGTTGAATTGCTGCTGGACTTCAGCCTTCATGAGGGAGACTGGAAAAACGCAGTGCTCCAAAGGATCTTAACAAAGAACTAGTACAGTTGAACTGGGCTATCATGCTGTCAGAATGAGTGGTAAGCATTATAGAGAAGACTATTAGTAGGAATTTTGCAAAGATACGGTCTCCACTGCAACCTACTTAAGGCCAGTATGTAAAGGAAGGTTAAAAAAAAAAAAAGGAAAGAGAAGAGCCTCATAAAAGTGCAGCATATTTTTAAGCTATTAATTATAACCAAAATCTGCGAGAAAGTATTAGTGAGTTATGAAACTGAAATATAATCTCTTCAGAGATATGGAATAACCTATTTTCTCTTTTATTCCTGAAATGCTCTGGCTTGTTTTATTTATTATGGATTAATTTCTACTAATTGCTAAAGGACAGATGTCATTATGTGCTGAGTTCTCAGTGACACAAATTAGTACTTAAATCAAGGATCAATACTCATTTTATCCAGGGACTATGTGAGAAGTCACAGTAAAAGGACCATGGAAATTTCTGAACAAGCTAACAGGACATGTGAAGCTGCACCGCGCATGTCCAGCAAAAAGTACCATAAATTTTAGCTCAAGTCACACTAAAAAATCCAAGGACAAGTTCTACTGCATAACAAAAAAGAATTACAGCATTTTTATAGCATAAGCAATTACTGCACTGTTCCCTCAATGAAACAGAAATTGACCCTTCTGCTGTAAATAATTACACTTGTTGCTATAAAGAAGTGACAATTATGGGCATTAATAAAATCCAATCCCTTCTCTACCACAGACATCCTCAAACAAGTTTACTGGCTGCCTTACAGGTTGTAAAACTATGATTTGGAAAAAGCTGACCCTACAGCACACAATTCAGGCATTATGTTTACAGACCCTTAAGCAATAGATAGGATGCTCGTAGCAAGCAAACTGAAGAATGGACAGTAAGTTCTCTTCATGCTCTTTAGATCCTGTAGTCTCACAGTATTTTGAAAGGCTGGATTTTGAACAACGCATTTCAGACTATTAGTGAGTTAGTAATGCTACTTGAACATGTATAGTTACGTTATTTCAACATAACCATTTCTTTATCACAAATCCACCTAATATCCAGACTGTTTTGTCTGTGAGCTCTTGAAAGGCCAGAGTCCACCTTTCATTTTATTGGGAAGCTTTCCAAATTCTGCTGATTAATGTACAGTTCTGGTATTTCTCTCCTCAGCTGTGTCTACATAGGACTTTCTTTTGTCTCGTTACTGTGTTACCATGTAATGCCACTGGGAATAGAAGAAAATTACAATAACATGCTAGCATTACATAATGTGCAAGGCAGGAATTGTGAGAGGACGTAGCTAAAAATGCAGATATTGCAATGTCTTTATTTGCATGTGCTCTTGCCATGTTTTTGCCCACACAGAACACTAACACCTCTTATTGTTGCCAGTCAGCATTCTGCCATTTCAAAACTCATTTGTTCACATATCCTGAATTTATAATTATACTCATGATGTCTGCCTTCATAATTCAAGCACAGTAACTAACACTGTACACTTACTATGCAACGTAGAAACTCAGACAGAGATACCATGAAATTTGAGAAGTGGATTGCAACTTTGAGGCCCAGGCCTATGGCTACAACGTATTCACAACAGCAATGCAATGTCTCATGGACTTTTCACAGTAATGGAAAGTATCCTGACACTTTCGTATTCAGTGTTTGAAATCCTGCTGCTTTCCGAGTTCCAATGATATCTGCATGTGTTTCCAAACAGCCTGGCTAGCTTGCTAGTTTTTATTTGGATTTCTTGATTGCCAGTGAAACAATTAAATCTGCTGATCTCCTGAACAAATGATTGGTTTTTGTAAAGATGGTACATTTCAAGAATAAAGGCAGGCAGTGGCTTTTCTGGAAGGCTGTCAGCTTGGATGTTTCTTTACACCATTTCAATTTCCTGTGAATCGTGCTGTTCCTGTGCCAGGGACCATGTGCAGATAACCTTCATTCCAGCTGTGACAATGAACCAAGTATTTAGAGGATGCCTTTAAAGATCTGGATTAGGCCAATAAGAAATGTATATCTCTGCGAAATTTAGGCAATGTGAACATCTCATGATGTGTCCCTCTGTAAAAGTGTGAAAGGAGTGCTTATAGCTTTAGATAACATTTAGTTTGAAATTTCTATGGTAGTTCCCACTTGTACTGCAAAGTTGTACTATCTTGTTATGGCCTTTTGAAGTATACCCTTTGCTACTTCTTCAAGGCAGAGAGATTAAAAGCATGTTTCAAAATAAGGCACTTCAAGTAAAGAGATGTTTGCTTTATTTTCTCTTATTTTTGCAAGTTGAAGAAGTTGGGCACACAGGTGATAAAGGGCATGCATGGAGAGTACTCAGATTGCTTTCGCTCTAGGACACTTAGCTTTCAACTCACATAATTCAAAGTTTATTTTCTTCCTTCTGCATGTTTTGTTACAGGTACTTTTAAATTACACTACTTGGCAATTGCTGCAATTCTGCCCCTCTCATCCTGTCTGGGCTTTGCAGCCCCAGATGTTGCTGCACTGATCCCACACAGCAGCCAGAGCAGGAAGTACTCCGGTGTCCCAAATGCCAAGTACTGCATCCAAAGGGATGTGCTAGCTGACACATTTGGTCATCCTGTTCTTTCATTTCAGACTGGAATAGAAAAGTACCAAATGTCTGAGGTGTCAGTAAGAGTAGAAAGGTTGGCTGAATGGGCCATTAACTGGCCAGAAGAGTTTAATGGGGCAAATCCAGCTGAGCCAAACTCTATAATAATGTAGAATGAAAAAGAGTTCATGAGGCAGAATAGAGCCTGGATGATCTTGCTTTGTTATTCATTTTGCTCCTTTCCCAGTCTGCTCCTCGCAGAGGCTTGCTATCACCAGGTGATTCCAGTGTTATCTGAGCCAAAATCTTTGGGATGTTTACTATTAAAGCTTTTTGAAGATGTGGCACAGAATAGCAGGAAGAGGGTGGTATGGGGACAACATCTTGCTGCTTATGTAAACAGATAAAAGAAGTGGAAACAGCACTTGACCTTTATCATGGCAAGACTGAATAGAAATAGGTGAAAGAAAGAAAACTTGCTTCTCCTGCTGAAGCTAAAACCTTGCAAGAAAATGTTTTCAGGGAGGTCACAAGGACCTTTTATAATGGAATGTGACAAACAATCTAAAGTTCTTTCTAAAACAGATGAATGTATAAATAGCACTAAATGCATGCAGTAATCGAGTGTCACAGTTCTCATTCCTGCGTATGCGCCAGATCTTTGCAATAAATCAGCACTCCTTAGTTAAGTAAATGGCACTGACCAATTTAAACATTTGCAGAAAATTTGGCCCCAGAGTCTTCTAAACTTTAGGCTAACTTGCCCTGAAGAAGTAAAATGTACAAATGGTATTGCCCTGGAAGAGTGAGTCCCCCCTCAACAAATGCTGAAGAACCCTCACAGAAAAAATATTTGCATTTCTATGCTTTTTATGTAAATTCTTCTAAACTTTACTGGCTCTTAAATTCAAATATCTGAAAAAGAGAATATCTGCAACAAGACATATATTACACAATTTCCACAGAGCGATCATCTTAAATTAAATATTTTTTGTTTCATTTAAGCCTTGCAAATTACAATCATTCTAAAAATCAAAATGGCTTAGCCAGCTGTTAAAAGAAGTGCATACATTCATCATTACTGAATGCATTACTGCTTTGAACATATATAATTCCAAAATAATCTCCTTGAAACAAAGACAAACACAGACATGAAACATGCTGGACCTGAAATTGGAGACAAAACAAGCAGTATTTGTTGTATTAAAAATCTGACAAAATACATTTCAATCATGTCCAATCTTATGAATTCTAAAACAACCTGGAATGCCATTTGGCCTTCATGATTAATGTGTACTTTATCATTGTAAACAGAGCTTTCTGAACATTTCTATAAAGTCTGTTTTTAGAATCAACATTTACACAATCAGCATTACGCCTTCTCTCCTTTGACGTTGTGCCGGTTGTGTGCAGATTCTAAGTGGCATAAAATAACAGGATTTTTCTTATTTAAGAAGAGAAAAATAATTTAATCACAGGAAAAAAAGCTGGACTTCAGAATGACCTCAGGTATCAGCTTTGTTGACTCGAATGGCAGAGCTTGTGCTCTACTTTTCCATCTCAGGAATTGAAAAATTTCATGTGTCATGGTTGATGTGTTGATCAATAAAACAACAACAGTCATTTACACTGCAAGTTTAGTGCAGTTTCAAATATCTGCATTAACCAAGCCGGTAGCTGTAGCAGAATCAATAGACAAGGCATCTTGCCTAGTGGTGTGGATAAATGAAGTATGACTAAACTTTTAACACCCAATGAATACAGATTAAGATGATAAAATCCATATGCAGAATGTGTTTTGCAAGCAGTGTGCTTGGAAGTGGAATGTACTATAAAATGTTAAAAGTATTAAGAAATTCTTACTTTCATTTTCACTCTGCTTCACTCAGCATTTACACTCTAAGTTTGCAGTCAGCATTCATTTTATTTTAAGACCTGTTGCAAAGGACCTCGGTAAATTTGCTGCAGTGTGTTCCTCTGTCAGTTCTATAGCTTCATGTCACTTTAAATCCCTCCTCCTATTTCCCTAACCACTCATACACTTACTTGGCACACTTTCATCTCCTAACGAGCTCCTTTCTATTGTCAGTGGAGTTTCTGATATGTCTCAACTGCTATAGGAGCCAATCATCTTTAGTTCATGATGTAGATAAAAGGAATGAAACCATTTTTTCATTAATAGCCTAATATGTTCATGTTTAAACAATGACTCCAACTTGTATCATTTTCATCCAGATGCTTGAATTCAGAAGGACTACACTATAGCTTAGTGAGCTAAAGTCAGACAAACATCAAATAATTCTGCTTTTAATCTAACCTTCTAAATCAGTTTCATTAAATGCACTCTAATGTTTTCTGCTTTTTTTTCTCAGGTTGTTCAGACTTCTGTGAAGTGCTAGATATTCTTTTTAAAAAGCTGTCTGAATGAATGACTGGATAGCATTTCCAAAATGCAGACCTATGTACATAAAATAGATATAACTAACAGTAAAAAACCCTAATTATATGAATTGTATCAATGTTCTGAAGAAACCCAAAAACCACTTATTTTCACTCATGCATATATGAGCACACCAGACCTGTATTTCTCAAACAGAAATTATCAAAACTTCAGCATCAGGATGAAAATATTTGATAGCCACTCAGTACAGATGGAAACTCGTCCTACAGTAAGGAAAGACTTAAGGAGGATACACAATTAGATAAAAGGAAAAACATCCTATAGCTCTGAAACACCTTTCTCTCATCTTTGTTTTTTGTTTATTCAGAGTATTGAGCTCATTACTGGTTCTCATTTAAATAATCTAACCATTTCTCTGTCTCCTTCACTGAAAATCAGGCATCTTTTATTCTACTCAATGAAAAACTTATAGAGTACCATGTACCTGGCAGGGAGATAAACCTCTGAAAATTGGAAATTCATTAATGGATGCTATATAACGCTAAAGAATCCAAGATACTGATTTTCCAGGTTTTTTTAAAAAATTATTTCTGCTATCATGGTCAAATAATGTAAATACTTTATGAACGTTACAGTACATACTGTTTAAATTGGCTAACTTACTAAGAGCTGACTATCTTAAATCTGTGAAGTAAACAAGAAGACTGAATATTAAAGACAGTAGCTCAGTATAAAAAATGTGATATGCCCTTGAACTTATAACACTGCAGTAAGCAATTACCTTAAAGAAGCCACCCACACAACAGAACTATGGCTTTGTTCCTTATCTTCAAAGAACAAGCCACTTGCATCTGGATCAAATCCTTTAAACAATACACGAACACTTAACATCAAAGCACTTTCATTTTCTTCAGTTATTTAATTTAATTAGAGCTAATGCAGACATGAATTTAGACACTGATTGCTGTGTAGAAAATCTCCAGAAAATATGTTCAAGAAATCAATCAATTTGGTTTTTAATTTTATAAAGATTTTTTCCCCCCAGTACCTGACAGGAGCGCCTCTGCTCTGTGCAGGTTTCAGCAAGACTGTCACAGTGCTGTCAGTTTGATTCAAAGGTGTTTCAAGTTCATATGGTGGCATAGAGGGTGCTAGAATAAGAAAAGAAAAGAGGCAAATAAAATCATTATTCCTGTATTTCTTCTTTCAAGAGCTGTATCTTTATTTGAATATGCAATTTTGAAGGCTTCTTCAAATACAAAGACCATACTACAAGTCTAAGATGCTTTCTGTTACAATGCAAGTGTGAGACAACTGTTAAAAAACTTCAGGAAAAAAATAAAGAACAAATCCCAAATAAAGAAATACCAGCTCACTGCCAATTTCAAGACAGGAAACAGATACCAGTGTAAGTAAGTTTGCAAAAACTGTTGAGAATCCATGACTTGGAAATGAAAAGTTATCTTAAGAACAGCATCTGCCAATGTGCATGCTGAAGTGACTACAGTTTTTGAAACTGAGCCCAGCTTTCTCAGTATGTCAGCTGTATCAGGATGCACTCTCAGAATTTGTTTTTCCTGGAATTTAAACTAGTGCTATAACTGTCCTGTGTCTATTGTCCACAAAGACATGAGTTCACCTCAATCTGAAGCCCCACTCAGCACTTTTGCAAACTGCGTCTTCATTACAGATTTACAGATGTGATTAAAACAAATGATGCCTCCGTTATTGCCTTTTACTGTTGCTACTTTGTTCACTGCTATCATCTACTCACACTTGTATCATTACACTGGAGAGAAGGCTACTCAGTTAATTGGTTATCTGACAGGCTGCCGTATCCTTATTGTTCAGTTGTTAATGATGATGCACAATTAACAGATTTAAAAGCTAAAGGAGCAAAAAGTGGTCATTGCAATGGTCTCTTCTGACTACAGGAATAATGCAGGGCAATTAACTTCCCTCAACTAATTCCCGCTTAAAAGGGAAAATACATTTGGTGGGGAAGAAGATCTTGTCCTTAGAAGATTCTTCCAAAGATTAATTCAGTTCTTCTCGATTCATACAGTTTCATCTTACTGTCACTGGATACTTTGTGTGTACCACACCAATAGAGTGTATTATGCTCCACATATGGATAATATGAACCTCTAGCAAATTATTTTCAAGTGTATTTTCCTATCATTTTCATTTTCCCAATAGTATCAGCAACTACTTGAAAGGTAAATGATGCTCTCTCTCTTTATCCATAGCACCCTACATATCCAAGTAAGGATTGCATCACGGATTGCACTGTACTTCTCAGTCCCCTGTGAAAACATTAAAATCTTCATTGTTTTGCACTGCTATTCATCAGTTTTGAAATATTTCACAAATAAAAAAATTGATCTTCAAAAACCTCTGTAAGCTTAGAGCATTTTATTCTGTTTACAATCCTGGATATAAGGCACTAACATTTACACTAATAATTTTAAGTAATTTGGGCACCCATTTAAGTCATACTGTTACACACTACTTTAAAGGTTCAGGCACAATTTGCAGTTTTGAATATCCAGAACTTGTTCATATAATCCCCATTCGCAACCTGACCGTCCTGAAAACAAGGATGGACAGCAACTGTATCTCCAAAAAGCTGTATGAACTCTAAACATTTTTTGAATACTCCGTCATTTTTTGTCCTTGGTCTCCTGCCCACATCTTAGCAAGTCTTTTGATTTTCCTAATTTATGACTCCTAAGTCCCTACTTGCTCTCTTTACTAATTTTAGTGTCCCTACAAAGACTAAAACGGTCTTCCTGTCCCAGATACGAGTTGTGGTCATCCCAGTCATAACCTTTAGTTCTGGCTACTTTTTCTCTTCTCCATTTTTCCCTGTCTACATTACGACTCTTCCTCCTCCACACCGCCTACCTGTAAAGAATGAACTTATCAATAAACACAGAAAACAGGAAATATTCACACAATTGTAAAATAAAACACAGCAACTATTTACAGTACATAAGAGTACTATTCAAAACACTTAAGACAGGAATTTTGGAGATTTTTATTCAGAAGAAAATGCAGTCTAGAATTATACAAAGCAAAACGCAGAAATTGGTCAAATTGCACCTAATCTGTTCCAAAAAATAGTGAAACCTTTCATCCAGAAATGTTCAGAACTTCCGTTTCACATCTATCCAAAATGGAGAGCACTGGCCACATGAAAGAGCCTCAAAGCTTTCCAGTGAGACAATGAGATCACAGCCAATAGCACTGCAAAGAGGGTTCCACATTCAACAGCTAAAATGACAGCTGTGACTTTTCAATTATATTAAAAAATACACACATTTAGTTTCTATTTTAAATTCATCAGAGATTGGTTTTATTTACCTATGGACAAGGCATTAGCACTCCTTGTTAGTACAGTAACTAAGAGGAAGCAATGAGATTGGGGTGCAGACAAGACAGTTTGCAGAACCTCGCCGCATGGAGACTTGGAGGTTGGCCTCACCCTCAAGCATGCCTGCAATGCCTGTTCCCACTAGTGAATTTTTGTTGGTGACATACCATTTTAGAAAACAACACTTTAAGATCCAGTACTATTCCCAAATGTCCATATTCTCATCCATACTCAACAGTCTCCATTCCTCATTCTAATAAGGGGTGGTCTCATCATCCTAACTCATATAAAGTTTTGCTGTGCCAGAAATTGATTTTTCACGGAGAAAATTTTTGCTTGGTATAGGAAAGGGGATGGAAAACAAACTCCATCTTTACTGATCAGTGTTAATTATGTTTCATGTTCCATAGAGTTAATTGTCCAACTTGAAAATTAACAACATTTTTGTTTCTCTACAAAAACCTGCATTCCACCTTGCATTAACTGCCCTTTCTTATAATAAGATAAAAGAAATAATTCTATTTCTGATTAACATGTGTCAGTTTTTTTCATTCCAGTGAGGACAGAAAATGAGGGATGGGGAAGAAGTACACAGAATGAGAGTAAAAGAGAAGATTTTGTACCCAAATGCTTTCTGGAAAGCACAGATAGGTAAGGCAATTTTCTATAAATATTATCAAGGGGCAAATTTACTATTGAACTGCCAGTTTAATTCTGAAGCAGACTGTAGAAAAGTGAAGAATAAAGGGATTTCAACCGTAACTTTGCAAAACATTTTGTCATCAATTACCTAAGCATTTTGGAGGATGCAATAGCATTCCATCCCCTCAACGAAATTTCCTCTGCCTCAAGGGAGGGCTTGAAATATTGGTCAAGGATCTGCAGATGTGACAGTCATGCTGCTATTATCTGAAAACCACTAGTCCTGATGTTCTTGTCTAATACAGTTTCATATCTGCTTCAGTCCCCATGCCTGTCAGGAACACAGGCAGCCTGGCAGCTAACTACAGTTTCTAAGCAAGCTCTACCCGAACAGCATCTCTGCTCTACTCTCAACTGTTCATGGCTCATTAAAGAGATTTTCCAGCACTGTTACTGTACTAATTTAGAATCATGTCAAGGCTGACTAAGCTCTGAATGAAACCCTCATCTTCAGGTCCAAAAAAACCCTATGCTAAATGTTGCAACTGCAGCTGGCACTGGCTGCAAACACATAATTCATAGGGGTTTCTTGAGTGATATGTTACAGTTGTGAACAGGAATTTCAAAATACTAGCTAATATCTAAGCACTAGGAAGTTCTTCAGATATGGTAATATGTGTCACTTTGACATCTACGGGGATGAACGTGTTCTTCTCTTTTTCAATTTGCTGCTTGTTAAATTCTAAAGAAGTAAAGAACAAAAGAATTACCCAACTCATTATCATAAGGAAATGATAATATTCTTTGATCAAGTACCTGATATTTTGGTCGTGAACTGATTTGTTATTGGAGGTCCGAAGCCTTTAGCTGTGCTGGCTCTGATGGTAAAAGAGTAGGTAGTGCCAGGATACAGTCCAAAAAAGAGATAGTGCGTTTCATT
The DNA here is from genome assembly GCA_013398115.1 of Falcunculus frontatus. Lineage (NCBI taxonomy): Eukaryota > Metazoa > Chordata > Aves > Passeriformes > Falcunculus > Falcunculus frontatus. Next base: position 727,303 of record VZRV01004283.1, read on the forward strand.
TCCTAGCTTTGAGACTCGTCCACTTTGATTGGATAAATCTATTTCTGGGTCAAAGGAACTGACTGCTTTGTAGGTGATCTGCAAAAGAATAAGGAAGTTATAAACTGCCTTGAGCAGATGGACAGAGATTGCATCTTTATCCAGTAAACCCTTCTGATGTATGCGCTGTCAGACATATTATGATAAGCTATCTTACTCTCTTATACTCTTCAAATCCTGAATCCCACGAAGGGGCACAGGAACTGAGTCGTAACTCGTATGAGTTATTACTTTTATAGATACAGAGACTTAGAGGCAGCTAGATTACAACTCTAAAGGATGGGTTCAGGCTTACGTTAATTCCTTCAAGACGCTGGCTTCAACAGTGTCACATTTTGAATACATCTTACTTGTTGGTTTTGATCAGCACCAGTAACAAAACCAAAACAAACAGGTAAAAACTGAGAAGTGAATAAGAGGGGGTGTAGCCCCCAAGTTCCAGCTGACTTCACTATAATTTCACTTTGCCCTGAATAAGGTTATCTGTAAAAAATGGTAAGGGCAGCTAAAGGCAAATTATTTTTCAGAAATTGGGTAAGGCTTCTATTTTAGTCTGAAGCTTGGCTATTACAATTGCTAATTTGGATTTTTTTCAGGTTATTATATTGTACCTAGGTCGGATTCTCATTTGGAGGAAAGAAAAGATAAATGTTAAGCAATATATGCAGAGTGTATATTGTATCCTCAGTTCCTTCCTTGATTCAAACAGTATTTTTAGTTTTCATTAGAAATGTTAATATAAGTTCACAGTAAAACTTGATCCAGACTTGTCCTATTAATTACTGATTTCTATGCACTGTAATGAGAATTTAAAAATATGAAAGCCATTAAAAAAATTAGAAAACTGAAAATGATTCACCCCTCCTTTCTGCTTTTAAAGTTTCATTTTTATGAGAATAATTCCAAACCACTTATTATTAAAAGTGATAATTGACTTTCTTTTTGCTATACTTATTCAATATCATTTTAATTAAGAAGACCCATCATGTAATACATAGACACATCCAAGTGTTGGTGTTACACACCTTAAACACTTGCAATTTCCTAAAACCTCTGACCTAATGAAAATTGATTTTTGTATGAGCCATCTAATATAACATCAATGAAGTGCCGAAAATTAGTAATAAAAACTTTCATACCATTTAGATAAACCCCGACCTTATTTCAGTAGATATAGGCATATCCTCTACAAATCCTCATCCATAGACGGAACTCAAAGCACCTTAAAAAGCACCCAACTAACCCTTCTAATTCTAACAGATGAAAGAAGATTAAACAACAAACTGTCTGAACTTTTTATCAGCAAAGAAATTAAGGTAACATATTGTTCACATGAATCTCCCTATCTCATGCTAAGTGTTGTTATGTCAGCTTGTGGGTCAAAACTTTTTTTTTTTGAGGTTTTAAAACACAGGTTAGACAACTACCATCATAACTAGGTTTTAAATACAGATTCTGCAGTCTATGTTAGATTATTTTACAATTTTTGCAGTGTTTAGTTATTAGAGAGCTAAGTGGCTGATCTTCAACAGTGAAGTAAGCTCTTCCACGGACCATGCAGAACACAAGTCAAGCTCTGAATACATCTCTGAATACACCTGTCCCAATACAGCTGGTGGAGTTATGTGTGTGCATACATTTAAGGATGAACTGCCCGGGTACAGTGGGTGTACTCCTCAGCAATGGAATTACACATGCAGGGATATTCTAAGTAGAAATGGGATACACCACTGTGTGTTTCTATGTACATAAACCTAGCAACAGTAACAACATTAACACTTAACTAAAACATTCTGATCCCTGAATACAGGCAATTGTCAAACTAGCTAGAAAGTTGTTAGTTTTACAAAAAATCAATTCATACTTTTTCACAACATTTTATCCTCTTACAATAAAGTACTTTTCAAAACAGTGTCAATAGGTTACCATTCAATTTAACTTTTCTTTTACACCATATCTCATTTAGGTGGCGCTTTTTTTAAACAAAGCATTTCAATACCAATTTTGTAGTAAGGTCAGGTAAGAAGCTTAACAATGATTACTGTCTGACAGCTTAATCTGTGCAGTCTTTTGTCAATTTTTCTAAGAGGTATTCAGGCAGAGGTTCCACATTAGAAGAAGTAGTGATTTTTAGACATCTAACAACATACAATTTTTTCTGAATTTGCATTTTAAAAAAGTTAGATTTTTTTTTTAATTATGCCTGCTTGTTTCTATTACAATAGGCTTCCTGTAATGACTCCTATCTAAATGTGATGTTGACTGTAACCGCTGTCTTATGTCTCTTATTTTTGAATGAATTTTCTAAGATCTGTCTTTCAATCTTTTAAATATTTGATCTAGAGTTCTAGATAGAATGTTATACCATGGTTCTAGAAATAGCAGTTTTCTTAAAGCTGGTAACTCAAGGACCTGCTGTGTAATTCACTCCTACAATGTATTTACTTTTAGAGGGCTACTGTTTTTTAAAAAAAGTTAATTTTACATAAACTGTAAAAACACATTAATTTTTTTATGATTATGCATTTTGGAAAAACAAGACTAGACATAAAACGTGGCAAATTTCTAGATACCTCATACAAAGTAATCACACCATATGTTTGCGCTGGCTCTCTCCACTGAAGAAAAATCTTCTCTTCAAAGGTACTCCCTTGAATGGATTCAAGTGGCACAGCACTCGGGACTAAAGCATTGAAAAAAAAAAAAGTGGTTTTAGGAAAAATTTCAGAACAACATGCTCCGTTTAAATATTTGCACTGCTGAGGCATAAAAACCATCCCACTATAATTTCCCCAAAGACTGAAGCAAAGGCCAGTGTAGCTCAGGAGGAGAATGATTTATTTAACAATACAGTGCCACTATGTGTCACCTTCAGTGTAAGAACGAATTAGTGAGCATCACACGTTTCTTGTAAACCTCTATTGATAATTAAAATAAAGGACAAATCAGCTTTTCATAAGAAACTAGGCGATATCTCAAATACAAATTTTTGCAAATAAAATCTATTTGTGATACCTACTTATCAACAGCATTACTTCCCAAAGCTAAAAGCATATTAAACATTCATAAATGAAACGGAAAAACATTGAAATAACAAGTTATAGTTTCAGGAGACAGAACTAGAAAAGTTATCTTGGAAAGATGACTTTCCACATATTGCATAGAACAACAAAGCTCAACAGGATGAAAGTAAGAAAATTGTGAAACAGCCGAACTAAAAATCTGACATTATTAATTTTTCTTAAAGTCTCTTAATGTGTGAGAAAGACCCGTGAAGAGTCAGGGATTTCAGAAGGTTCTGATGCAAGGTTTGTCAACTGCTCTCAGGTATCTACTTGTGTTTCCCATTTGTTCTGCAACCACTGCCTTATCCCCAAGACAATGCAATTTTCAGAGGACACATGTAAACAGCACGTGGATGTGTATCTGTGATTTTATTCTGTAACAACACTGGCAAAGTAATGTGAAAAAAAATCCTGAAAAATGCACACAGGATTGTTGTGAAGCAACAGGCATTAAGGGGTTAGCACTTTTCCACAAACTCCATGTGAAAATCCAGTAAGAAGATACACGAAACATTTTCTACTTGCTACAGAAAAAGGGTGGAAGTCGCTTGCTGCAGTAGTTGAAGTAAGTTCTCAGACCCTTTACTGAGATCTGCCCAAATGGTTAAGGAAAAGAAAGATCTGCAAACACGACACTTGGTGACTCCTTCCTGCTGACACTTCTGATACAGAACCACCTCTTCCATGCTGCTGATATGGGAGTTCACAAGGTTTAAGACTTTGTTATCACCTCTCCATAGCTCTCCACAGAGTTCCTTGCTCCACTAAGTGGAAGCTCCATGGACACAGGTGATGGTTTCTGAACTGGCTTACCAGTCCTGTGTGCACCAGTAGAATGACACCTTTAGGGCAACCTTAATTCCGGGCACTAAACCTTGTTTCCAAGTAGAAGAGAACTGGCAAAACTCATTTGGAATCATGAGGTTAACAATTTATGTGCAAAGGAAGAGGAATGCAGTATAGTGTAAATAAGCTGGAAGTAGAGCAAAGCATTGTGGTAACCTCTCAAATTATCAGAAGGTCATAAACTCAGAGCAGTTGAGCCACAGAGGGGTTTTCAAACACTGGCAGAGGTCACCTAGAGATGTACTCAAAACTCTACTGTACAAGGCCTTGAGCAATCTGATATCACTCGATCTTCTCTGCGCAGAAGGTTGGACTAAATGAGCTCTGGAAGACCCTTGTAACAAAAACGATTATGTGATTTGAAAAATTATGATGATTATTTGGGTCAGTATATTCTGTTGTTTTACATTCAGACTTATATACCTCACAGAATGTAAACAGTACACTAAAAAGTTGTAATTTTTTTCAAGGTATTCTCTCAGACACTGATGCTAGCTTTTAATAGGTCCTAAAATAACATGAAGTTCCAGAGGGCCAGGAATAAGAAATTTTAGATAAAACACATAAACATCCCAGACAACAATAAGCCCTTTAGCGTTGTCATCCTACAACTGAACCGAGTTAAATTTAGAGCACGACAGCATAATTAATTCTAATTAAACATTTCTTTTCGTTAGCTATGCTTTGTTGAATCTGTTGCATTAGTAACTATATATTCCTAAATTGTTTAATTTATTCCCTCATATATTTTGATTAGAAATTAGTACTACATAAAACCAATACAGCATGTATTAAATAATTTAATAGGCTTAAATGACAGACTTCAAGTATTTATTATAAAAGGAGCTCATCACTACTGAAGTTTTTATTAGAAATATTTCCAATATGTTTGAAGTAAATCTGTCATTGATCTGGAAGAAAATACAGATCCATTCCCATTCAGATTGCAGATGATAAAAATGGAAAGAGGACAGATCTGTTACATAAAGCAATGCCAGTCATTTGATAAGGTTCCTTTTAACTGTATGCATTTAAAATAGCAAAACCAAGGTCAAAAAAACTAAGGTACACTTGTAGAGGGAACTAAGGGGCTATATATCAGCACCGAATATTCTGGAAAGGTGAAACTGATTCCTGGTGCATGACCAATTCAACAAGGAAGTCCCATTTTGGTATTGTACCTAACAGAGCTCCAGTAAACTCTCTGCATGTGTAATCAAAATAATATCACAGAAGACTTGGAAGGATGGTATAACCTTCTCATGCAATATTATTAGAGCATTGAAGAGACACATTACCCAATTCTGTTGTCTCTGCTTCAGAAAAGATATTAGCAAATTAGATTATTTGGAATTTATTATAACTCAAAATAAAATAAGTTTAAAAAAAAAAAGAGATATGAAAACCCCATGTGAGTTGAAAATTATTAAAAGGAAGGGAGTATCTGTATATTTTAATGCCTGTATATGGAATATAGTGTGAACAGGCAACTAACAGTGTCCAAAGGTTAGAAAGCCAAAGACAGAGAAACTGAAACTGCAAATCAAGAATATTTAGTGCTGAGCACATCACTCCGTAGAGGAGCTTACATGAGGACACTGCTGACAACCACCTTAAACTTCTTCCAACTGATACTGGAACTTCAGAAAGGCAGAACATAGTTCAAGTACAAGTTACGAGTTTAATCATGAAATGATTAAACTATGTGGCATGTTACAGGTTATGTGAAAGATCACTTTAATAATGGAGCTTTATTAAAACTGGTGAAGTTGGTGGAAAATCTGTTACAAATTTTAGTGAAAGCAGAATATGCACTTATACAGAAAATTTTGCTATCAGGTCATGTACCATATACACATAAATTCAAAAACTCACCATCTTCATCGGTTTGCACTACGAGTTCTTGGCTTTCTTTCCGTCCTTCAGGATTCATCAATACTAATTTGATGCTGACATTTGTGTATGGTGAGAGATTGGTAATTGTGTGCTGGGGATGTGAACTTTCTGTATCCCAGCTGACTTCCTCTCTCACTTGCTCCTGTCCTCCAGCCTGGTAGCGGTAGTGCACTGTGAGGTTGTACCGATGGCAGCGTGTGACATTATATCCAAATGGCTCCCAGCAAACAGTGATCTGTCTAGATTTGATCTCCACAACCTCCAGCCTTCGTGGCCCACGCATCGGATCTGCAAAATTACCAACATAATTCTGGTGTGATTACTTATTCATATTATAACAGTGACGTGCGAAATAAGAGGTTGTACAGTTCTACAAATATGACAGGTAAGCAGAAACAGAAATCCACTACGTTATAAAATCACAGTATAATAGAAGTACAGGCTCTGAAAAAATGGGGAAAAATGGAGAAAAGAATGGGAAGTGTCTCTGATGAAAAATGAAAAGCAAGCAAAACACTAAATAAAGTTTTTATTCTCCAGCTCAAATTGCATGATACAGTCGAAATGACACTTTTTAACCTGTTGCTTGCAAAAAGTAAGCATGTCCAATTTCTTTTGCACAAATTATTTGTGTTAACACTTTCAGAGCAAAAACTTGCACAAAACACGTATCTAAAAAGAAAATGTAATTTCAGAGAAAACTTGCAAATACACGTTGATTTTCCTGCAGGACTGTTTATACAACGGCTAGATGGTTCTTCAGCTATTTGTTATTTACTTGTTTTTAAGTTAGGCTGAATGCAATTACTCAATCTCTATTTGTCCAGGACATTAAGTTAATATTCCAATTTCTTTAAAATAGACCATAGGGGTTTTTTCCACAAAAACATTAGCTGTTACTAGTGCAAATACCTCAGTTTGTTGAAGTGGTTTAGCAAAGATACAAAAATAAACAAGATATTCTCCTGCGTCTCTGCTTTTCTAAAGATCTCCCAGTTAAAAATGAGCCATCAATCAAAACTACCAAAATCTATACACAAGCACCAAAGACTGTGGTTGATGAAGTTAGATTTTCTTCAATCCAACTGGTCACAGCAATTCTGATAGAAGAGTGAATTAAAATTTCCACCATATTACAGCAGAACTACTGAGCTGACACTGCCCCCATATTCAAAACACTGTCATTAACAGAGCTATTACACATATTTAGCAATAATCTGGTTTTTTTCATATTTGAGTCCTCAAAAAGATTAAAGACAACGTCAGGTTTTATCCACTGCTTCACTAGTTAAACACTTGGAAGACTTTTAATGAGTTAGAAGCCTCTTACACGTAAACAAATTAATATGCATCTTCCTCCTTTTATGTTTATTAATCAACATGCCTTCACTAGGAATGTTCTAAACAATTTACACAGGATTTCATCTTCTTACTTTTTAATATAATCCCTGCATGCTTGAAATATTTGTTCAAAGATGTCATTCATCTTAACTCCTTGAAGAAAAGGTGCTAAGAAATTGCTTGTTCTAACATCTACAAAGCAGGGTATTTTTTCCCCCTTTCAAATCATCCAGCTGCTTTTTCAAATTTTTTTAAATTAATTTTCACTGTCAAACAATGTTGATCACCAATATAGAATATTTGCCAATTGGTGAAAATAATTTTGAAAACAAATCAGCTTCTAATCCTGGTCTCCTTTCTAGTGACTTGACTGAGAGTCAAATGTCCCCACCAAGGATAAATCGCTGTAGAGCCATTTATCTGCTTCCATGCTCAGGCATCCCAGTTAAGAATTCTGGCATCTGGGGGCTTTGTCATATTTCTATTGCTACAACACTTAAAATTAATATGAAGCAAATCTCAAGGACTGGCATATGGACTCCATAACTTTCTAAACATTGACTTCTGTGTAGTTCAGATATAAACTTCATGGAAAATGTGTTTTCCTGTTCTGTTTCTTAATTTCATTTCAGTTTCCAAGAATTTCTTCTTTTAGATGAAATGATGAATAGCAAAGGACATTTGAGAGGTATTGTGTAACTGTAATTGTATCTGAATGGGCTAAATAGAAATAGAAAACCAACAAAATTGAGGTGACCCTGACATACAACATTAAACAATTGAACAAAGCTCCTGGCTGCAAGAATATGGAACAGCCTGTGTAATTCCACAGTGGGCACATCAGAAAATTCACAGGGGAGCTGAGAAATCATTTTATAAGAGACATAAAACTAATTCATAGCATTTTAAAACTGAAATTGAGTGGCTGTACAAAATACCTGGATCAAAACCTACCCAAGATTTTTGCCCAGGAGGAAGGTATTCTTATGTCATGTTACCTTAATAAAAAGTACAAGTTAGTCCTCTAGTTAAATCTATGAGAATGACAGATACATTTTCACCTCCAATAAAACAGACAAGAGAAAAAAGAGTTTAGATTGTAAAAGATGGAGACAATACAACTTTCCTTGATATTCATAGAACAAAGCTCATCAGGCAAGGCGAATACCCTGGTTGCTTTGGCTCCTGACTTGATTCTGTAACCCATAGCATCAGGTACATAGCTCATACCTATTTTTCCTACCATTCATTCAGAGATTATGCAACTAATAGGGACCTAACGAACCCTGTTGTTAATGAGTGTTTTAACGGTGCTACTTTTAACCAGAAAGAAAAAGGCTAAGGTAACAATCAAATTTTGGGATTGAAGAAAGCCACGTGGCTCAAAACAGCCCTGAAAAACAGCAGTTAGTGCAACGAAAGATAGAAAAGGAAATTTCCATTTGATCAAGCTAGCACTGAACTTCTCCGGAGGTATCACTGTATACCCCAGAGGAAATACTTCATAGAACAGAATCCCAGAATCATCAAGGTTGGAAGAGATCTTTAAGATGATCAAGTCCACCCGTCAACATGGCACTGTCACTGTAACCCCTAAACCACTAAACCGTATCACTGACTGCCAGATTCAGATGCCTCTTAAGCACCTCTAGGGATGGTCACTCCCAACACCTCCCCAGGTAACCTATTCCAATGCCTGACCACCCTAACAGTGAGAAAAGAAGTTCTAATTCTATCTATCTATCTATCTATCTATCTATCTATCTATCTATCTATCTATCTATCTTTAATGTGATATGGTTCTAAGAGCACAGTACATCACTTCCAGTACACTGGAAGGTATATACTTTTCATCAGGAAGGACACTTGGGCCAAGAAAACTGTTAAGCAGCACTAAAAGAATGACAGCTAATGACTATGATTTAAAAGGCAAAGCTGAATTAATTATTACAGCATGATGACTTCATTTAGTTGATTTTATTTTCTACAGGATTTATCACTGTCCCATGGTGAGTTCCCAACTTTAAGTGAAAAAGTAGGCATCCCTCAGAGATGCTGCTATTGTGCTCACAAGACTTGCACTAACTACCCCTGCAGTAGTAGAAGGCTGCCATCCCAGCAGCGGTCTGTTGTTGTCGTCACCTTGCACCACGTAAGGTAAGTGACAGCTACACAGAGAAGTGTCATTTCACAGTGCTGATTACAGCTGAAATCACACCTTTTAGAGCAGAAGAAGAATAAGGAGCTTAACACACCATGCTGATTGTATTATATACAACAGATGTACTTCATAGCAGGACAGCTATTTGCTGAGCCTTTGCCTCCTCCTTACTTGGTAAATGCCCACCTGCAGAGCTTACAGGGCCAGATCTCTCCACCCACTGCAGTTTTCCGAGTGAACTGAGCCTCTGCTGGTCCTCAGTACCCCAGCTATTTTCTTACACCTTACTGGTACAAACCACGAGGCAAATGGGGAAAATGAGGCCTCCCAATTCCAAGTAAGAGAAGAGGTTTTCCTCCCAAAGGAGCACACCACCTGTCAAGCCTGAAGCTTAGCCAGGTAGTTCTTACCCATTCCCCTGCTGGTGCCTGCAACATTTTTCATACTGCTCTCCTTCTGCCAGCTTCAGCAGGGAATCAAGCAGTGAATTCTGACAGTTGCAGCTCTCACCTGAGGGACCAGCAAGCCTGGTTCTAGCCCCTGGCACTTCAGCATCCCATTTAATCGGTGATCTTGGCTCCTTTTCTGCTCCGCTCTGTTTTCCTGAGAATATGGAGCACAGACTGACAGGCAGGATCAATTTCCATTGCAGCTGCAATTCGCAGCTCATTTCTCTGGAACTTCATACTATAACTTTTACCACAACTACAATGCTTTTTCAGAAACTCAATTTCAGAATCACAGAGACATTTAGGTGTATTTTTAGCATCCTGTCGTTGATCATCAAAACTTGGGTTTAGAATGAAAACTCAAGACTGGAAGTTTTGTCTTTTCATCATAGACTGCACAGACCTACTGAAATAAGAACAAGAAAGGAATGGCACGGTGATTTTCTGCCACTCCATGGTACTCCAGTAGCTGCAGACATCTGGTATGTGCTAGATACTATTTGAAAGGCACCTAACAATAGGAATTAAGAATTTATTTCTTGTCTAGGCAAACCATTATTGGAGTTTAGCTACGCAACAACTCTTGGGACTTAAATTCCAGATCGGACTCTATTGTCCTTTCAGAGGAAGTAAGGGATAGATAGAACACGAAAATAAACAAATTCAAGATGAAAACTGACTATTTAAGATATTATCCAAGAAACAGCTTTTTTAAACACAATAGTTAATTAATGATAATTAAATGTAAAGACTGCTTCACAGATTGCCTAAGCAGTCTTGTTCAAATCACTTAACATCTTTTCACATCAATTCCCTCTGAGTAAAGTGGGAGCCACAGTACCCTAGCATCAGTATCTGATGGTGTCACACAGAATTTCGTGAATGCCTGCAAGGAACTTGCACGCTACAGTGATGGAGACCACCTACAGAGGAACAGAAATCGTGGCTTGTGAGCCAGCTGCTATCAAAGTAGCAATACCCGGTTTGTTTCTAGAAAACAAATCTCCGCATTTGTATACATCTACAGTCAACGTAAACGAGAATATAGGTAAAATAATTCCCTTGTTTGGCTTGCCCTTATTTGATTTGAAATCTAATCTACGTATGACTAATAACAATTTGGGGTTGTTTGCAAACTTGGTAAGACAGTTTTGTAAAAGATCACATTCAACTGTGATGGAGTGATTTTTATACTGTAATTATTCTTCATCCGAGTTCTTCAACAACAGATTGAAGTTCAAAAAGAGCTTTTCTTTGCTCAAAATACCACGATTTATCTGATCTGATAACAGATCATGGTTTTTCGAATTCCAGTTTGCCAAAAACTGCAGAATGCAGTTGAGGAAACAAACAATGGGCAAGATTTTGGGTGGTGCAATTTCACAGTTTTTAAACACATTTTTATTTCAGTCAGATTTGTTAATATAAAGAACTGCTTTGTAGTTAGGATTAGAGGAAGAAAAGGAATACTTTACCCACATGATTTTTCATACTGTCCATTATTTGGGTTATAAAAGAAAGGAATCAAACAAAGAGAAGGCAAACAAAGAAACAAAGGGACAAATGACTCCTGATCAGAATCAAAATCCTAATATGATGATGGTGGTGTGACTGTACTGCTGAGTTCCACTATTTTAAAGTGAAAACAAAGACTAAGCTGCCAGTGTCCACAAAACTGTTGAAGATCCAGAAACAACCTTTGAGTTAAGAGCGGCACATTAGAGGTTGGTCATCTTACTCATCTAAGAACACAGCATGTTCAGGAAACAACCAAAAATGTTAAAAACCAGCAAAGAATAATTGTAAATCAGGGAAATACTGGCGTCATATGAAATATCTCTGCTTCTTGTCATGGAGCAGCTATGGAAATTGATAGCAACAGCTACTAAGGTTATTCAGGTAAACGCAAAAGACCACAGAAGATACCCAGCACCTCCTGGAAAGACTCAAAATTATGGTGTTTAAAATTCTTACCAGTATTTCATATTACTAACTAATAACATTTCCAAAAGAGTATGTTCCTACTTCTGCAAAACTAGATACCTCCCACAGAAAAGCAGCACTTCTATCAGTCTTCTAAACGTACTCCCTGACACTTTAAAAAATGTTGGGATGCAAGACCTGCAGAGTTTCAGCTCTAATGAAAGAAAGAACTATGAGACAGCAAAACTGAAATGGTAGTCTCCTGCAATGCCACAGAGGAAGGAATAATCAGGTTGTCATATATATAAAATGTGCTGAAAACTAGACTATGAATGTTTGCACAAATTCTGGGAAAAACAGCTTCTTTTTAATTGTACTATCTTAAAAAAGATTGTCCTCTTTCTATTTATCATCTTTCAATTAAATTCATTTGTCTTCCACAGTCTCAATGGCAGGGGAAGAAGATGAACAGAAGGATGTATACACCCTAAAGTTAGCATGCCAGCTTTGAACACACTAGCATAGCCTGTGGGGATCCTTCTGCACCCTCCCTCGTTATTGCAGACTTAAGAGCATTGAGAAGCAGGAATAAGCCTCCTGCACACATTTCCCCCAGCACCTTTACTACCACGACTAGCATCCACAGTGTCACAACAGAGAGAAGGTGTCAACAGGACTAGACTGAAGTAAAAAAAAAAAATCTCAGGGCTCCCCACCACAGATAGTTTGCCTTCTCTGGACTAAACCACTTCCCATCATCTGAGAACTGGAGGATTCACATTTAGAGCATGTGTTCATACTCAACCTCTATTTCCTGGTCGAGATGCCAACACTCTACCAGGTGAAAGGGAAAAGCCAGCATCTCCCAAACTACTCTGCTGCCGGGAAGATTACACCTAACACCATTCTTCAGTGTGGAACCAGATGCAAGACCATGCTTCCACTGATTTTATTATATACTTTGAGTATTGTGTAGTTAAACCTTATGTATCTATATCAGGTATGACAAAAGCATGTTCTCCTAGTTCATATCTAAAGAAACTGAAACTCGAAAGAAATTAATTACCTGCTGAAGGTTGCAGTGCATCAGCAAAAGCCACGGGATCCCGATTCCCAGCCTCATTTCTAACCCATTAGAACACAGCATTGAAATGTGCTTTTTTCCCCTGTACTTTGTGGCCAAAAGAAGTTAGTTCCAAAATGTGGGAGCTCAGAAAACAATAAAATACTCACTTACAGCTCAAAACAACAAAATTAACAAGCCAAGTTCTTACAATGAGCCAGCTTGAATCCTCAATCACTTCACAAATTCAAATGTGAGATATAGTAGAGGTCTATTTTTTCCAGGAAGGAGCCTAAATACTAGTATCACCTCATCACTAAGATAATTTTTTCTGTGATATTTCTAGATAAAACACAAGCTAAGGTATAGGAATTCTTGGGAGAGAACCATAATGTTTAGCCAATTATAGAAGATTCATGGAAGGCAAATTCTAATAAACATCTAAGGCATCAGCTCACTGCTTACAAAAAATAAGTGTAGCTGTTGCTTGAAACCAGATCAGGCACTGGATCTAAGCTTTTAGTAATATATTATTACAAGAACTTGGTACAGAAACACGAATGAGTGATAAAATCATGTATGAGAATTTTCCTTAACTTTTTATCTCATGTCCAACTCATGGCTACACATATTCCATGAGGCCTATGTCTTCAGGCTGACATTCACGGTTGCAAAATGTATTGGTCTAATCATCAATAACACCCTTTTAATCATCTATTACATCCTTTAAAAGGCAGTAACATTTTAAGTGTTGGTTTCTATATAGTATTTTATTTCATGAGAAGGCTGATATGAATGTTTCACTTTATAGTAAAATGACAATCTGAACCAATGTAAATTTAATCTAATATTTCTTTATGTTGTCATTTTATAGGTATATTCTCAATGGTAAAAAATTTAAATTCTAATACATTTAAATAAGGAATGAAAGAAAAACATAATTTGATATATTTTTGTCAAATTACCTACATAACATGATTACTCCTCCACAATCAAAATCAGATTTTAAGTATGAATGGTACAAACAAGATTACATTCCAAATCTGCAACACAGATTTTAGTTGCTTGTTTAAAATGACATACCTAGCTATTCAGTAATCACTTTATAATAACCCCTTTCATTTCTAAATCTTCTTAGCCATCAGCCACTAGTGAGGAAAATGCTGGCAGTGGTTTTTACAACTACACATTAGTTTTACATTTCATGACAAGCTAATTCTACAGAGTTTGAAAGACAGACAAGCATGTGTTCTTAAGGTTTTCTTTCTTTTGCATGAAGAAAGCACACATCTAACTGAGAAATGAAAAATAAAGAGTGCAGACATATACTTTCCACTTCACGCATATGGCAGTAACAATTTATCCCAACTTCACCCCGGGAACTGCCATGAATATGTAAATCAACAAGAATTAAAAGGTGGTGACAAATAACTCTCAGAAGAATTACCATGGTAAGATGGCAAATAAAGTGCCTATTTTTGTAGGTGTTACCTTTGGTAGATCTACCTTTGGTAGATACTGGATCAGAATGATCTTTGAGGAAAATTGAACTCAAATGAGCTGTGCTGCATATACTGTCCCTCCCAATTGAATCTCTCACAGGCATTTACCCCTTTGACTGAGTTACCACATGACTGTTTTACAGGGTCATTATTGTCCTTTTCTATCGCTTCTCCATCGTATTTTAACAGAGCACATGTCATTATCTGCCGATCTGACACAGACACATTTAGGCAGACGTACCTCCACACCTGTGGCACCCTTCAGAAGCTGGCACAGACTTTCAGACCGATTTATACAAAATGCAGATCAGATGTTGCTCATATTCGAGAAGATGCAGGCAACACAAAGGAAGCTGAAGGCCTGAGGAATTGCTTTTGTGGCCACCTGACATACCTCCTTCACACACTTATTATACCACAAAATTGTGTTCAATGAATATAAAACCATCTGGTTTCACGGGTCAATACATAAACTTTCAGATATGTTAAGGAATGGTGCAGGTAGATGGCTCATAATTAAGCATATTCATGAGAACAATAGACACAATTTGGCCACACACCATAAATGGGGGAAATTACATTAATGTAACATACACTCTTCTACTCACTGCTGAAAAATTGGAGTCCCAGGAGAACATAATAAACATTTAGAAGTTCTAGTGTGAGGGAAGAATCCATTTTTCTAGCCCATTTTCCTAGAAATGGCTGGAATACATCTAGGGCATTTTAAGATGGTAAACCATTCTCTCCATACACTAATAAAGTACATGTATTTTTTAGAGTGCTCCAATCACCTTCTGATTGTGACTAGTATTAATGGCAAAGCATACACTGTTGCTCTGCTGTGTGATAGACCAGCATGCTCAAACTCCTTACATTTTATGGTACAGCTGCTGGAGTTACCCCTGAAGCCAACTGGAGAGAAGATAAACCATTGTGTAAATTACTGAAGGTTTCAGTTGTTCAATACCTGCCCTGAAAGTAGAAGCCCAGAGACTGTTTATTAGGCTGCACAAAAGAAAAAATGGACAATGCTGTTTCACCAATCAGTCAGAGTAAGATGCAGCAGCGTGTTCTGGCTATCACTGTGGGCTATCGCCACTGACAAATCACATTATTTCAGAGCTGTTACGTACAGCGGTGGTAGCTAAACTGGGGATTGAAAACAAAACCTAGATTGAACCTAGATGACAGGACAACATGGTCCTATAAATCTATGTAGAAGAGAAAATGCCACCAATCAATGTTACTCATCTAAAAAGAGTATTTACCATTCTTTCTAATCTGACATGTGCAATCAACCTTAACCAAATGATGTACAATGAGATCAGTTCTGACAAATAACTCTCAAATGCATAAACCTGATAAATGAATCAGATTCTCTGTAACAACTGGTAAAAGAAGCTTTGAACTTATATACATGTCAAAGGGGAACAGAATATTCTGTCTTCCTACTACGTTATTATATGCTAACTACTATAAACATGTAAGTACTCTAAAGTTGATAGGATCATCTGTTTAATTTGTGACAAAAATAATTTTCTGAAAGAATCTCCTACATATCTGTGGCTCAGTCTGGATACATGTCCTCATGTTAGGTCCATCCTCAGGACTTCTACAGGAGCTTCACGCAAACCTGAGTACTTACTTGTTAGTGAATAATTTAAGATGTTTTTTCACCCACAATCTCAAATGCCATCTTTTTCTTTGATACTGTCACCAACTAAAATGTTTGGCTTCAATATCAGTTGCAACATTCAACTACTGTCTTGGTTTGAGACAAATTTGGAGTGAAACGTCCCTCTGTTAGAAGGCAGATTTCAGCAGCCCCTCCCCCAAAAAGTTAGGAAAGAAATTCCTTGGGGGAAAATGAAAAAAAAAATTTATTTAACGAACAAAGTGCACACAGGCATGGAAACAAAATTAATAATGTTAAATAATGAAACCTCTCGCTGTGGAGAAGACCTGGGAAGATTTTCAAAGTCCTTTGTGGGTGTGGCTCTCTCCTCTCCTCTCCAGAGCTGGGGTTCAGTGTGGGCCCCTCCAGGTCACAGTGTAAGGCCTCCTGGTGATGTTCTGGTGTTGCTGAACCGTCCAGAAGAGAAGAAGAAGAAGAAGCCAAAGTCCCAGGGCTCTGTGCTTTAGCTAACAAACAAGAAGCTAGCTAAAAAAACAAGAGAATGTCACTCTCTGCCCTACTGCAGAGAGCTGAGAGCTGAGGAAAAAAAAAGAAGATGCTTTTCCTCCAGTCTGTAGCAGCGAAAAACGCAGGGGAGTGTATATCTGTGTCCTAGAAGCACAAAATCACTCCGCTCTTTTTTTTTCCTTTCTCTCTGACCCAGCTTAAAGACACAGAAAGGCACAGGATTCATGTCTGGCGTAGAGCAGGTGATAGGGGATACAGCAGCACAAAGTCCTAGGTGCCACAGGCTTTTGGAAGATGCATATTCCTGAGTACGGCCAGATCGTGAGTCCTCTCTACCTCGTTACCCGCAAAAAGAACAATTTCCATTGGGGCCCTAAACAACAACAAGCCTTCACCCAGATCAAGCAGGAAATCGCTCATGCAGCAGCTCTTGGCCCAGTCAGGACAGGACCAGAAGTGAAGAACGTGCTGTACTCTGCAGCAGGGAAGAGAGATACATTCCTTTGCTACCCTGGTGGAAGCTGAGGTGAGCCTAACTGGAAATGAGTGGAAGAAACATCTCATAGTGACTGGCCCACCTGAGTCCTTTTGGGTCTCTGAAATACCTGCTTTGGAGGAAGTCTATGCCTAGAATGCACGGGGCCTTTGGGCCAGTCACAATGAGATGTTTCTTCCACTTATTTCCAGTCAGGCTCACCTCAACTTCCACCAGGGTAAAAAAAAAAGTCACCCCAAGACAACTATACATAGTATTTTATAAATTAAAGTTTCTGAAAAGTACCTACATTAAGAGGATACACTGTTGATTTATTGGTTGAATATATTCAAACTTTTTTTCCTGCTATATCTAGAAAATACTTCAAGAAATCCCACACATTGCTCCTTCTCTGGTAGATTTCTTTGAATTTTCCTGTGACAGATCAAGAAGCTATTTACCACGAGTTTTCTTTGCTATGCCACTCCCCGTAAAAAGCAAAAGTAAGAAATTATGCTAGCTGATGAAGGGAATTTATATTGTTATACTGAAGCATGCAACACAGAAGAAACCAGCCCATCATAGTTTCTGATACATTTTAGTAAGGAAATAAACTGCCAGTGAGGAGAAAGAAGAACATCTGGGAAAAGGGAGTGTACTGGATGGTAAACTGCTTCAAAGTTAATTCTTCATAAGTTTCAACAGAGTCCTAAGATTCCCACAAAAATGTATATGCCTGGGAATTTGATATCTGCCTCAACAGAGAAATGTATGATCTACTGACAAAAAGAGTCGGAATAAACAAACACAAGCATGGGATAAAGAAGAAAATAAGAAAATAAATATGCTTTTGTGTAATGTGTATCACAGATTAGTCAAGCCTGTGTAGTTTATTTCCTTTAAACCATGCTTTATTTCCACACACGATCTTGAGCCTGTTTTGTTTATTTCCTTTCTCTAGTCTTAAAGATTAATCATTTATCAGGACTACATTTCCCTCTGTTGCCTCCAGCATCCCTCGCTTTAAACACTACAGGTCACTTTGCATTTGGCTATGTCCTTCTGCTTCCTTCCCCTCCTCTAAACTTGGTCCTGTCAAATGGATTAAAGAACCTGTGCATTTATGCCAGAACCATAACTGACATGGAAGAGCACAAAGCAGCCATCAAATATTCAGGAAAGCAGAGGTTATGGGAGGTTGCTAAAGTACCTGTGAACATGAGAAAAGGAGAGAGGCCAGGACTAGATTACAGGTTCACTGGTCCAAGACAGGCAATTGCTTTACCACTGAGACAGAACCAGATCACTCTGCAGATCACTCAGGAGCCCTGGATCACAGTTTTACCACATAGCTCAAGAAAAACAGGGAAAGTGCACCAGATATAAGCTGGTGGGACAAATGGCACAACTGCACACGACAGCAATTAAATAAATCTCAAAAATATCTAATTCTATCACCAGTGACTCGGGATTCAAAGTCCATTAAGCATTGTTTTTTCCAATTGAACTGAACTAATGGAAAATAATTCCTATGCTGAAAAAGGTCATAAAAAAAGTAATAAACAACAAGTACTATACAGTCACTATTTGTAAGTTACTCTAATATGAATTTACAAACTGATGACATCTGTTATAAATCATGCAGTTTTCTTCCAAGCACAGAAATGTCTCATTGCTGGCTTTGCCCTGTCTTTATCACAATTATGAAACTGAAAAATTCAGGATAATAAGTTACATAGAGTTACATAGAGTTGTGAAGCGCTCAGATTTTAATCTTTCAGTGTGCTTTTCCTAACAAAACTGGGAAGAGAGTAAAGAGGAAGAAAAAAACCATAAAAATCCAAACCTATAAAAAGCAACAAGCACGTACAACAATTCAAAATCAGCAGTTCCCAGAGTTTTAGGTCAATGAATAGTCACAGAAATGTCCTTATTTAAAAATGAAAATAAAGTTTTAACATAGTTTAATTTTAGAAAATAAGAAATATTCAGAAAGATATAAACCATACATTTTAAGTATCAAAATTTGCATTTGCATGACAGAAAATATAAGCTCCTATTGTAACTCATAATTGAACCAAATGAGAAGGCGACAATAGAAGAGCTGCTGCTTTTGCATTCACAGAATGGTGCCGGGGTCGTCTATTATAATCTTGAATTACGATGATACTTATTTTTTTGTCAGTAATCCACATGCAAATAAAAATGGTTTGCTGGATTTAGTACATATATGCACACAAAATCTAGAAATACTCATATAATATATAACCAATTTAAACTAGAAATTTCCTGACAACTGAGCATCTGCTTTATGTTTATTTAAGCCTGCCAGTAGCACAATTGCATTTTAAACTATATTTGTAGGAACAAATAATTTCATGGACAAAACCAGAAAGTAGCCATTAATAAGGTGTTATAAATATTAACTGATCTTGCTGTACTAGATCACAGAATCATAGAGTTTGAAGAGACCCCCAAAGATCATCTAGTCCAACTCCTGGCCCTGCACAGAACACCCCAGGAATCACACTGTGTGCTTGAGAATGTTGTCCAAATGCTTCTTGAGCTCTGTCAGGCTGGTGCTGTTTCCACTTCCCTGGGGAGCCTGTTCCAATGACCAACCACCCTTTCACTGAGGAACTTTTTCCTCATGTCCAAACTAAACCTCCCCTGACACAGATGCAGGCCATTCCCTCAGATCCTGTCACTGGTCACCACAGAGCAGAGATCAGTGCCTGCCCCTCCTCTTCCCCTCACAAAGAAGTTGTAAATGCAATGAGGTCTCCCCTCAGTCTCCTCCAGGCTGAACAGCCCAAGTGACCCCAGCTGCTCCCCGTACGGCTTCCCCTCCAGGTCCTTCCCGATCCTTGTGGCCCTCCTTTGGACACTCTCTAATAGCTCAATGTCTTTCTTACATTGCGGTGCCCAAAACTGCACACAGCACTTGAGGTCAGGCAGCACCACTGCAGAGCAGATGGAAACACTCCTGTTTTCCTGACTAGATCTCAAAGGAAAACCACACAGACAAAATGGAAAAAAAATCCTCAAAGACAAAACGACAGAGACTTGAAGTCAGCGAAGGCTTGTTTGCCTGACCCAATCCATCAGCTAAAGTCTGTGTGGATCAGTATTATCCACAGTGATAAGTTTTAGTGGGAAGATCGTTGTACTGGAGAATTTGAAACCTCAGCTCAGTTTCTGACTTAGGTACTTGTCACTGTAAGATCATAGAAATCCCCTTCAATACCTCCAATTTGAGTAACTAAATCCTCTGTTTGCAAAGTACTTTGATATTTATAGAATCATAGAATAGAATCACAGAAATGTTAAGCTTGGGAAAGATCTTTAAGATCACCAAGTCCAATCATTAACCAGAGCACTGCCAAGCCCACCACTAAACATTGTCCCCAAGTGCCGCTTCTACACGTCTTCTAAATACCTCTGGGGATGGTAACTCCATCACTTCCCTGGGCGGCCTTTTCCAGTGCTTGACAATCCTTTCCATGATTTTTGTTTTTCCTGATACCCAATATAAACCTTTCCTAGAGTAATCTGAGGCCATTACCTCTCGTCCAGTCATTTGTTACCCGGGAGAAAGGACTGACACCTACCTCCCTACAACGTCATTTCAGGTAAGTGCAAAGAGTGATAATGTCCCCATTGAGTGCTTTTTTCTCCAGGCTAAATAATCTCAGTTTCCTCAGCTGCTCCTCCTAATATTTGTGCTCTAGACTGTTCACCAGTTTCACTGGTGCTCCACCGGAAGGAGATGCTGTTACTTTTTCAGTACTCTCTGAAAGCTGAAAGAAAAGCAACATGAAGGTCAGGGTGCCTCCAACTATTCCACTGGAGAAGGCACTTACCAACCCATACAACTGCATGATTTTCACCTTCTGTGTCTCCAATTCTCAACTCCATCCCTGGAGTAGGAAGGTGGAGGAGAAGGCGCATCTGGTTTCAGAAAGTCTTGGTGGGGGCACTAAACTGGGGAGGACCTTTCCTAAACCATGACACATGTGAGTTGGGATGGTGTCCTGGGTGCAGCTGCCCGGGTGCTGGCAGAGGGGCTGTAGGGTGGTCTCTGTGAGGGGATGCCAGGCTCCAGCTGGCTCCAACCAACACACTACAGGACACAGCTCTGAGGATGGGTTATCTCACTGTTTCAATTTGTTTCTCACTACTCAAGTCTATTTCAAATCACAAAAAATTATATTCATTTTTCCCAAGTTGAGTCTGTTTTGCCTCTGATGGTGATTGGGAAGTGATCTCCTTCTCTTTACCTTGATCCATGACCTTTACCATCTTATTTTGTCCCTCGTCCTGTTGAGGAGGGGCATTGAGAGAGCAAAGTGTCAGGCAGCCAGAGCCAGCCAAGGTCAGCCCACCACAGACTGGTTTGGTATTTTGAGTATTTTCAGTTGCATTCAGGTATGGTGAGTGCTCCCCGAACAAAGAACACAGTATCAAGGCCTCCACAGATAGCAGCCTAAAATAGACAAGAAATTTTCACTATAGAAATTTTTTTGTGTTTAATTTTTGATGAATTCACACTGCACTAAGTATTGGAGCAGAAAGCAATCATTTTAAATTGTATCAGCACTAGCAGCATGTAACCATGGTAATTAAAACAATATTATCTTTTAAAATTACAAAAGACTACTCAAGACATATGAAAAAGAACTACCCAAGAAAGAACATCTTTCTTCCGATAACTACAGCTCGTTAAGTCTGGAAAATTATTAAGACACAGACATTTTTTACTCTTGCTAAACAATTAGTTAGATATGCCACAGAATAATGATTTTAATTAAGAATTAAATTAAACAGGGAGTTTCCATGGACAGAACTTTCAAGAAGCCTTAAAGCAAATTATTGTTAGATGTCTGAGAATATTTTGACTAGAATTTTCCTTCCCTGTATTTAAATGAAGATTTCACTACCTTAATTCATATTTACAAGTGTTCTAATACAAGAGTGGTTCCTAACTGGGAAAATACCACACCACCAAAACCATAAAAAATTAATTCTTTTAAGAGTTAAAGCAGGGGGTGCCGACATGACAGCTCAGAAGTATGTAAATTCACTTCAGCCCTTTCACTGAACTGAACTGAACATCTAATACTACCATAAAGAATATAAGTGAACAGGGCTTGGAGGGACTGGTCCCTCACACTGCAGTCCTTGCTTACAACAGAAGAAAAAACTCACCAGGCAACAGCAAGGAACCACTCCAGTGCTAATTTTTATAATAATATTTAGCACGGTAAAAAAGCATTCTTGATTTAACTCACTGATCTGAAACTTCCAACACTGGCTTCTGCCAATAGCAAAAAAGATAGATTCTTGGAAGTGTTACAGTTGTTCAATATGGCAAGACTATCCCTGAAGAAAATCTGGTTTCAATTATGAGCTAAAATAAGAGAATAAAAATGTTTCTGCAAGCCCAAGTGCAGTTTTCTCTCTGAATTCATGAGTGAATTCAGTCACTGCACAGCCATGACATGTGGCTGTCATAGTAAAACTTCTGTAGCCCAATGCACTGAAGAAAGATTTGCAGCTTCAGAAGATATGTATCCTCTGCCCTTGCCAGCATGCTGTAGAACAGCAATTCCCCACAGGCTCATATGGTGCTCAGGATCCTTGTATGGGGGATCCCACCCACAGCAAGGAGACCTTCAAAGCTCGCAGACATATGTGAGGCCCATTAATGAAAGCAAGTTAGCAAAGGCCTTAAGTTTTGCCTTAACTGAACAGGAAATGCGAATGACATACTCCTGGTAGGTGCAAAAAGGTTAACAAAGACAAGTCTCACGTGTTCTGAAGTTTCCTATCAAATACAGAACTGTCACCAAAAGTTAAGATACAACACTTTCACTAACACCAAGAGATTGGAGCATTTAAGTTTAACCTCCTATCAATATTCAGGATGATATCCTATCATCCTTCCGACTTAGGGTTCTGTTTGAGCATGCAAATGCCCTGGGAGAGATATTCACCACAGCACTATCATGTATCCCTGTGCATATGCCCAATATTACAACATATCCTATGCTTTAGATGCATCCCAAGAACTTCCAGCCTTGCTGTCTTGTCTTCTGAGTGACAGGTGTAGTAAAAGCTGCTGCCCGACACAAACAGGAAAACACACTTTTGGTTTTCTTCATTTCTCTCCACTGCCCTTGGAAAAATGCAGCAAGAAGTGGAGAATGGAAGAAAGGCTTCAGCTATTCTCAGCTGCCTACAGGAAGCATGGGGGACCCATCACAGACAGACGTGTAATTGGATAATGAGGGACCTCAAGGATGCTGGAAACCTTTGGTTATTCCTACAGCATGCAGACACCTTTAGTGAAATCTTCAAGTTACCCAGGCTCCCTGATAAGAAGCAGAAGTGCCAGATGTCTCATCAGAAAGTCTCTTCTTGGTACTAGTTGACTGTTAGCTTAGCAGATTCAGGGCATATGAAAAAGCAACTGAATAAAGACAAAGGTTGATTATTTGAATCAGGCTTTGGCTCAGAATGTCACCTGTCACTGGAGGGAAGCACTATATGTCAATGCTATAGGGGAAAGACAAAACCAGGTAGTGTTTATACATGCTGTGCAATGCCACCTCACATATCTGTAAGAGGGCTTTAAAAACACAAATAAAAAGCTTAAAATCTGAACCTATTATTATGGTGATTTTGCTTTCTGGCAGAGAGAAGTCTAAAGAATGCATTTTTACAAGTCTATGCCAAATCACTTATCCAAATTTTCCTTAGATACATTTGCAGTAACAAGATTAAAAACACACAGAAGTAGTCACAACTGGCAGTACAAACCCTAGGAGGCTTCTGGCAGCTTCATAGGCATTAATCACGGTCCATACAAAAGTACTCCCCATGAATTCACATAAAATAAGGCAGTAATTCCATCTACAGTTTCCAATGGCATGAACAAATGACTCAAGATTCAATCCTGGTGTTTATGATGTTGCTAGAATCTCTTGATAGAAGTAAAGCCTAATGTTTGCAACTACAGCCAGATTGTTTTTTGTAGTATGTTCAGCAGGTCATACAATTACCTACATGCCTGCATGTTGTTGAAACAATCTTGCTCTCGGTGCAACTGAAAAGCTATTTAAAATTAAAACAAATAAACCCATTTGATTCAAAAGAATTTACAACTCATTTCTGTGGGAATTGCTGAGACTGAGGCCTTCAGACCAGCTGGCTTTGGATCACTATACGTGTGGTGTGTCCGTCTCTACCGCCACACATTTCAATTTTAAAAACCAGAAATAGTTCTACATAATGATCAGGAAAACTATCTCTTAAGTCAAGAGGGAAACATATGGACAACAAAATGAATACAGCAATACTATGGAGATGAAATATGTGCACGACGGCTGTTCTATATATATACAAAATATTTTATTCTTGCCTAAGGCATTGTCTGAAATATCCTGAAAGAAAATTCCTAATAGCTGGTTTAAACTTTCTCCATTTCTTTTAACGGAAGAATGAAAAAGAGCATCTGAAACATTCTGAAGGCAATCCACCAAAACCACTGAATAATACAGAACTCCCCATATAAAACCCAGTAATCATTATAAAGATCACTGTACATACAAATGCCATTATGAAAACATAGCAGACTCAAAACTGCACAACAGTATCACAGACATCACTAAAAATGCTGAGTTCCTTTATTTAATTACAAGAATTAAAGAATTTTATTGTTTCTCAATAAAGCTGCAGAATTGCACAAACAATGCTGGTATCCATTTCAGCTCTCTTGTGGTTATCTTGTGTATGCCTTAAATACTACATTTAGATTTAGATGTAGCTGTTTGTCTTACCAGGAAAGAATTTTAGCAGTTATCTGCAGATATCTCACTCCTGTGTAAATATATTTTTATATGCATTTAAGTCTGGCAGTCCATATGGTAACACTAATGATTGCTGTTTCACTTTAAAATACATACACATATCCAAAATTTAAGTAAAGCAATGTCAGTACATTAATTTTTATCTTGAACCCAATTATTAAGTAATATAAAAACAGATGTATTTAAAAATTTAGTATCATTTGCTTTCCTGAAAATAGACAAAATAGGTCATAAATAGCTGGCTTTCTGGTTTAAATAGCAGTGGATCATTACACAAGTTATGGAAAGAAAGTAGTGAAAAATCACACACTTCATGAAGACGCAAACTGGAGAAAAGCAAAGAGGGAGTACTATCAGGACTTAGGTCAGAATAGCAAAACACTCTTTTTAGTATAAGCACAGTTTCACAAAATACAGGACTCAAGTTCTTGACTCCCGTCAAGTTTATGGCTGTGATCTCATATGAGATGTTTATAGATAAGCATGTCTGGTGAAAAAAATTGAGCTCTTCATGTGACAGCTGATCTACGGAACTGTTGTAAGTCACTGCAGACTGCAGATCACAGCCAGTCCTTGGCAGCCCAGGCACAACCAGTCAGAAAAGCTGCAATGGCAGGAGGAGACATTCCCAAGTGCTGGAGAGGAAAGGGCAGCTTGCACTGCTTAGAGCACTTACAGGAGAGCATCCTTGCTGTTGAGCAGAACTTTAACAGCAGCAAAGACAAGGCTGAAGTTTAAGGAAATGGAAGCTGCTGGCAACATTCCAGAGAAGAAAAAAGTTTTCTATACAGAAAGACCATGAAAAATTAGACGAAAAAGGAAAGAGAAAAGAACTTTAATTACCACCTTTACTTAGCAATTATTCCAATCAGAGAAGTATATGGATAACACAATCCATACACCTGCTTATGATGTGAATGGTCATTGCGTTCCCCTTTGAGCTCGTTTTTCTAGATAAAGTATTTTTTCAATAATATTGTGGAAATAGAAAACTTTTATAATGCAATATCTGAGGTGGAAGAAGAGCCAAAGTCCTTTGTATAAATCAAACCTTCATGGCTTGAGGCATAGGGCAAAGTGGAGCTGGTAATTTTTAAAGTTTCTTTTCCTTTTGCAACTGACTCTACTTTCTAAAAAGCATCTGCTTCACTTGCATCCAAAACAAAAACAACTTCATTAGATGGCAAATGGCTCACCTTGTGACCACAGGCGAACATTCCAATCTTGCATTATAGCAAAACATTGCCTGTAGTAAAACACACTCTGTCATTTTTGGTCAGGCAGCCTGATACCTAATGTACACATCCGGGGGCAGAATCGGCCATGTGAGTGCAAACGAAATAAATCTATCCTTTCAACAAAAGACAAATTACAGTGTTACAAAGCTAAGCCAAGCATATTGCCTAGGGTATGTGCAAGGTGCCTGCAGACTGTTCACCTGCTACTTGTAAAGTAAGAGGATGGAGGACTAGAGGTCCTTGTGCTACACTGATACAGTAGACCTGAGGCACCCGAATCTTAAAAAAAAGCAGTACATTTCAAACATTTTTCAAATAATTTCACTTTTTTTGTTAAGCACATATTTTCACTTAATGTTTTCTCTTTTCTCCACGAGGGTTCTTTCATCTTTCATACCAATATCTTGTGTGATTAAACACAGTCAGCATCCACTGTCATAAATTATTTGATGACTACACAGATCTCACAAAATGAAAAGTTTTTATGATTTTTGTGGTACGTTTTGGATGTTTTGTAAAATCCTGAAAGTACATGAAGAAGGTTTTATGCCTTAAAACCTAGCTAGGTGTACCCTGTGATACAGAACAGCTACTCTGCATTACAGCTGAGAAATGCTTCCATTCAAAATAATGCACAAGCGTTTAATATGTGGTGATCAAAGGCTTGAGCATACAGTTTCTGGTTTATCCATTAATTTCAATGTTTTTGGGAGTAATACAATTTGTCTATGCTATTACGCATCATTGGTTTATTCTTTCAACAAAATTATGAAGGCATTGTCTATCAAATGAAAGCATTTACCGCAGTGCCCATCTCTAGGAATAGTGAGAAGCCTGCACGGATCTACCTTCCCTTTATCAAAGAAATAACGGCAGTTGATTTAGGCTGTAAACACAATCTGGAGACATCTCTGCCTGGGAAAACATTTTCTCTAGTCCTCACAAGCTTTGCTGACTTGCCTTCTTTGGAAAGTTTGTGACTCCTACCAAATGGATTCATGGTAGATTTGGTGCTAGTGATATTCCTGGCTTGTAAATGCTCCAATGTAATGTTTTGGTAACTTTGTCAGGAAACCAACCATAACCCAAGGATTTGGAATGCATGCAGCACAGGCCTCAAAAATCCATATGGCAACTAGGCTGTTGTGATTGTCAAGCAATGAGCCTGTCCTACCAGACTGATGACAAATTTAGTCTTACAATCTGTCATGACATTTTCGTGGAGCAATTCAATTTCTGTGAACAAGACAGTTTTCCTTGGTCATTTTCCTTCAAGGTAGAAGGCTGGCAAAGAGGAGCACATTTGTTCAGCTCTTAATATCCACTCTGAGATGAAATATCAGATCCACATTTATCCACTGGGCAAAAGATTTAATCTATGTGAATCATATGGCTTCCACATGTGATAAAAGACAGGACATTAACTTTACAGATCACCCTACTGGAAAATGAAACAGCAATGAACAAAAAATGCTGAAGCCTAAGATTTCATGATTGATGTCTAGGTTCTCCAGGGAGACTAAGATCCTAAGTGGAGTATTGAGAGGACATTATCACCACCTGCAGCTAATGCCATAAAGCTACAATAACTGAACGCAGTATTCATTCCCTATGCACAATCTTTACTTTGCATGCATTTATCAGGAAAATACAATTTCTGGAATACACTGATTTCTCTTTCTAGAGGGCATGGAAATATGAGCATATCCTTTCTTTTCAGTCCATTGCAGAGCTTCCCCCAACAGTCCACTGACTAGTTAATGATACCTAGAAATACAAGGTGAGAATTGCTAAAAATCCCCATGGCTTTGTTTTCTGCTAAGATATTATTATGAAATAACATCATTATGAAATAAGGTGAATTGGGGGCCTAACTGAAGGTCTGTACGAAGACAAGACATCTTTAGCAAAAGCTTCTCATTTATTTGCAGTTTAGATGAGGAAAGCAGGCAGTAGTTTCATGTTCATTTAAAAGACAGGGATACCATAACTCCTGGTCCCAGGCCAGTTTTTCCTCAGCTGACATGCGGAGTTTCAGGCACAGAGCAGCTCTGCACGTATATTACATCTTGCTTTGCTTTTGCAAGAAGAATTCTGCTAATATATCTTAACTGTGTGGCTTAGTCACTATAAGGGTATAATTAGAATTAAAGGTCAAGTGCACCCGCTTCAAGGCACTGCAAGTGCACAGACACGCTGGTTCTAAGCTGGAAGCATGACTGACATCTTCTAACTGTTCATAGAAAAACAGCATGGTGTTGATACATCCCACAATTTGTAGATGAGAGCTGTAGCAGCTGCTGATGCATCTGGCAATACTGGGAGCTGGTGGTGATGGAGCGGCTCCTATTGTCACAAGAGGAGAGAGGAAGTGAGACTTCTCAAGTGATGGAAAGACAGCTCCAAAGGTGAGCAACTCCCAGTGTACTGTGAGCAGCTGACCTAAAACGACCACTGTTACTTGGTGCCAGACCTGAGCTCTCCACATTACTAGAGCTGCAAAGACCTACAGAAATTGGAGGCCCTTTTTCAAAATGATGCCATTATTTCCATATTAGCACAATTATAAACAGTATTTTTCATCGGCTGGTGTGCTTTCAGCACGTTATCTGAACTGTTTCCAAAGCTCAGGAGGTGTAACTAAGAGCAAAGATGTTTTATTCAGCCTCTTCCTCTCTGCTAAAATGCCTCCTGGTAGATAGGTAAAATTGAAGTAGTACAGGAAAACAGACTGCAGAATCAGAGCTTTCTTATACACTGGAGGAAAGCTTCCTACTTTAATACGACACTTGTTCTTATCTTTGATTGCAAATTACATGCTTAGAACTCTTTCTTCCTGTTAGTGCTTGTGGGTTTGACGAAGAAATGTGTTTAGATTTATCCTATCTGTGTTCTCCTTTTCTGTCTCTCAAGATTTTTTTATCTTGGAGTATTTGTCTGCATGACCACATAGCTCTGGTTCTCTTTCAAGTAGTAACTGTTAGGAACATTGAAACACAATACACTGCTTTCCTTATGCCATAATTAAAGAAATTCAGCTCTCAGAACACAATATAGAAGAGACTGACTGAAGTAGAGAGAATGTATTTTTGTATTCATAACTGCAACTTGAAAGAAAAGAGAGGGAGAAGGGATGTAAGATAAAACCAAAAATAGATGAACATATTACTGAAGAAATAGAGCTCATAAGCAAGAACCACTGTTTCTAACTTTTTCATTAGTTTCTCACATACTGTATTTGACAGAATTACTGCTCTGCTTGCTGACTTAATCCACCCTCCTCCAGATACTGATGGCAATGCCACTGTCAGATTTGACATCTGTTTTTTTTACTTCCAAACATTGATTCTCCATCTTATAGCCAACGTATTTCATAAGATTAAATTGTTATCATTATCAGCAAAATATTGATTAGACTGAAATCCCTACCTGTAAATTTATAGCCTTAATTTCCAGTAGTAGCCTTCATTTCATCTGTTATCTTCAAGCAGATGAAGATGTAAAGGAATTACTAACATGTCTCAAGCAAAATGTGAGCTCGTCTCTCATGTATTTATTAAAGTTTAATGAAAACAATGAATAAATAATTACTTCTATATAATTGGAGAGAAAAAAAACAACCAAACAAACAAGCACCTGTTTAGGGCGAGACAACAGAAACTCAGAATTATAAGCCACAGACCTTATAGTTAAGTAATAACATACGCAGAAGTCCACAAGAAAAAAGCACAATTCTTCTAGTTGCACAGCAAGAAAGAGGTTAAAGCACCCCAACATCAATCCCCTTCTAAGCCCCTGTACATTCAGCCTATTACCAAAGCCAGTTCCCTTGTCTTTGTGGTGCTATCAAAACACGACTTCAGTCCCTGGGTTTCTGAAACCAGTTATCCTGGATAAATGAAGCTCTATCTGGCATCCGCATTTCTCATATTGCATCTGAAATATCAGAATCACCTTCTGCCATTTGTGCTTTAACCTGATATATGCTTTTTTCAGTTTCTCATGCACTGTTTTATTATATTTACCCTCCTCATCACTGGGAGATACTAATTTTCCCTACATATTTCCAGAGTTGAGATCCTCCTAATTCCCTCCTCATTCACTAAGCTTGCACTAATTATCTTCTTTGTCTCAATTCCTCACCCTTGGCCTTTGACTGCTCTTTCTGTGAACCCATGTTTTCTCTCCGTTGCTTTTTTTGTGACCATTTTCATATTCTGCCCCTCAACACTTTTTCCCGTTATTCTGCAGGGCCATGATGATGGCAACTGTAAGCAGTTGTAGAAACAACTCACAGCACTCTCCTGTAAAAGGGTCTGCAACAAGCATTGTGCTTTATCATTTCAGCAGGTGCCTTATTTCACACGGACAAGTTGAAACTTGGACCTATAACCTTAAGATCATTGAAGAAGAGGGATGGAAGCAGCTTTTTAAAATGCAGAGCAATTTGTCAAAGCAGCCCATGAATAAGAGCTCTTTTGAGCATTAGAAACACGTAAGGACACTTTTCAACAGACAGTGCACCTCTGAGATGAACAAGACCGCTGGGAGTTCAAGGGTACCTTTTCTTCTTACTAGCCTTAAAAAAAAAAAAATCATTTTTTGCTCTCTCAGTTACAAATCATCACCATCTGTATATCGAAAAAACAAATGAGACATGTTCATGGGAACAAAAAGTAATTTGTGCTTCTGGAAGTTACACTGTAATTTCTAGAATTACACTGATTTAACTGATTCAAAATACATTTAAGGGACCAAACTAAGGATCAGAAGTTTTGACTTCATTTTCACCCAAACCCCTGGTTTTGGTAATTACAGCTGAACAAAGAAATGCATGTGAATGTACATATTAGTTGTGTGAACCTTGCAAGTAGCAAGCACGGATTTATAAGGTGACATTTATTATGACTTGTGAAGTAAACCCATGTGCTTTATTTAACAAACTTGTGTTGTTTTCAGCTGTACTGATAATGACAAAGCTAGGAATGGAAATCCTATATAGTGACACTACACTGTTCATATTGTAAACAGAATAACTCACCCTTCATTTATTAATCACATACTATGACTGACAAATGTGAGAGAGCCAAAATCACAATAAGAAAAAATGCTAAACCTTGGCTATTCATTTATGCCTAGCTCTACAGTATCCTGAAGCACCTTTATTTGGACAGACTGAAAAGTTCCTGGAAATAAAGACATAATAGATGAGATTTATGTGCTGAAACAGCAAACAACAAAAAATTCAGGAACTACATAGGTTTCTAGGGAAAAAAATACATATACATTTTTCAAATTATATGCAAGTCGTTTACACTGCTGATGTTGATATCCATTTCAGGGAGAGAAAAATGTACAATGTTCCTTGTGACTGACAGAGTTGTGCCTAAAACCAGAGAGGCAGGTCATTACTCCTTCCTTTTACAGTGCATAATACAAATTTTGCAAACTGTAAAAACATTATGCTCTGATTTATTCTGCTGTTCTGGTAATGTAGTTTGTGGTTGGTCAGAGTGACATTTTACTTCTGAATAATGCAGAGAATCAATGGCCTAACACAGAAGGGATGTGGGGGAAAGGATGTTGAGGGGAACTCATAGAAAAACTTTCACTTGGCTTGTACATATTAAATCCCAGGAGACCACAGATTAATACAGATACCTATGCAACCAGCTCCAATCCTCTGTAAGTTTCTCTACACAGAGACTGGAAGGATTTTTGTTTATAACCGATGAAATTCTCATAGGCTGCTAGATCTTGAAAAGAAGATGTTATCTTCTTTGGAGCAAAGATGATGGTTAAAGAGTTATCCAAGTTTAGAGAACCATTCTCTGTACTTTCAGCCCCCGGAGATGAGAAGGAAACATATGACAAAGTTGATCCAATCACTAAGTACAGATGCCTGCAAAGATATCAGTAGGGTGCAGCAGAACTGTGAAACTGCCATACAAACTATGGTAAAAAGAATACCAAAGAGAAAAGAGGTTTACAATTGAACAAAAAGGAAAAGCATCCAGCACAGACACCAAGAGAACTGAAGTATGTTAATGCTCCTTTTGTACGAGCATCCACTAAAAAAATCAACTACTACTGTTTATCAAAAACGCAAATGTGAGGGGTAAAGATCTCAGCCTGTAGTAGGGAAGGAACAGGTATGCTAAAGGGCAGCTGGATCTAAGCTGGATATTTTCACACCTCTAGGCCTGTTGGTCACCCTGCTTACTTGAAAATTGGCTATTTGGGAAACTTGCATGCAAGATCTCAAAAAAGCAAAAGAAAGCTTTGTGCTTTTTCCAAAAGGCTATTTCTAAAACCCTAAAGGAAGATGCATGAAGAATTAAAGGCCTCTAGAACAACTAACTAGACTATGTGTAAGAAACAGAACTCCTCATCACCCCTGCCAAATTAGAAGAAGACAAAAATAGACTTGCTAAAAACACATCACACACAAAATTAAAAACATTTTATTTCTTTGACAAGGCAACAGGCCTCAGGTTTGGAAACAGAGTAGTGTATACACGTTTTAATTTTATTAAGGCTTCTAACACTACTTTAAATAATTTTTCTATAAATCACAGAAGCTAAGGAGGATTACGCTAAATCAAGATTTTACACTGTGGACTCAAAGAAAAATCCCATCGGAAAAACTGCACTGAAAATGTAGTGATCTGGTACCCTGCCGAAGTGTAGCTAAAAGGCATCTGTCTAGGATCTACAGCTATTAAAAATTATCACCAGTGGTGTGTGCAACAGCAAAGCTGAGATCTTGGCCAACAGTTCTGGAAAAAACAGAGGAATAATCCCACCCTACCACCAACCATCAGGACACTATTCCTAAATTAAAATTGTGAGATGCTGCCATGAAGCAGGAAAAACGAATCGCACAAACTTTTTAAATCCTTTTTATTTAGCAGTATCATATGTGAAAAAGGTAACACTGTTGGGACTACTTAGGACTCAATCAGAATGCCATCAGAAACGCCAGGTAGTGGATAACCTTTTCTCTGTGTCTGCAGCTGAAAAATTAAAGATTTGCACTGCAGCAAAAAAGACTGAGCTTAGGGATTAGAAAAACTTCTAACTGTATGAACTTCTGGAATGGGTGGGATGAAGAAATTACAAAATCTACTTTATTTGAGAACTTTCAGAAAGCTGGTCAAAAAGATGCCACAAAATCCAGAAATATAGTTGAAATGCTTTATAACATATTTCCAGACAAGGAAGGAAGAGAGAGCCTCTTGAAAGTCTTTCCATTCTAGGACCCTATGAAAAGTAAACCACGGGGACACACAGAAATGGAAAAACATACGAAAAAAAAATATTTAGGGTTTGGTTTGGCTTTTTTTTTTTTTTTTGGTCATTGATTTTACTAGGAAATATTCAAATATTATTATTGCACTATTATTCTGAAACATAGCCCTCAGTTACTAATTTGGTTTGCTTTGGGCAAGCCTCTAGGAAACTCAATTTGACATTGTTTCCTTGAATAAAGTTTCTTAGTAAAGAACACGAGAAATTAAAAAAGAGAATAGAGAGAGCTGCTTTCTTTCCAAGCAGAAGTTTGCCATTAATTGTTCCCTCCTACACTCACCTTTTGAAATCCAGTGCTATGTATGGACTAAGTATCTAAAGCTTCCAGAAATCTAGACAAAGGAAAAGTGTAGCTTCCCCACTGGCAATACCTGACATCAGCATCAGAAAGAACATGTTACTGACTCCTTTGAGACAGCAATAAGTGATGAATAGAGAAAACTGAGAGCTCCAGGCTAACAGGTGGAAGACAGCAGTCTCTTCTATATTTTGTGACTGTAGCTTCAGAATTCTACCTATTGTACTGTGTTCCAACAATCAAGTTTTAATTTTAGCATTAAAAAGACCTCACAAAAAAACCCCTAAACCATCTTGCATTTGATTGCAATCACAATGATGACAACAGCCAGTGTACTGCACGTTCTTTTTTTAATCTGCCAGTAATTTGAAACAATAGCTTCAGGAAACTTAAAATCCACCTCTGATGTCAAGAAATCCTTATTTCTAAAACCTGCATACACATCAACATCATTAACTTCTTGCTCTTGTTGACTGGCTATCCTCCCTTCTTCCCAAGGCAGTGGCTGGTGGCCACTCTAATGCTAAAATTTGGGATATAATCTCTCTAGGGGTTTGTCTGCGTGTGCAGGAGAATGCACATCGAAGTGCTTGAACTTGAGTGATCATTTACAAATTAAGACTTCTCTCTGCTAAAAGGAGGTAGTTCACCTAGATATTAAATGGCATCCTAGCTTCATCCAGTTGGTATTTTCTCCTCTCCTAAAGAAGCTTAAATGTAATGATGTCATGCCAATAAAAGTTTCATTTCTTTTGATAAGTAGGCCAAAGTAGCAGATGTCTGTTTTAGCCTGGAGGAAAGGACGTTTAATGGTGTGTGACAAAAAAAAAGGAAATAAAAAAAACAAGCAACATTTTTTCAATACTGCCTACTTTCAAAATAGTGTTTTACCGAATAATTTAAGTTGTACATCCCTACTTATATTGCATTAGAATAAGAGTAATAATTTCTCATTCAAGATTGGGTATTAAAAATCATCACAATGACCTTTAGTATACTTAATAGTTAGCTCTTGATTTTACTGCAGTCTTGACCCACTACGTATCTCCTGAATGGCCATCTACCGAAAGTGGACGATAACGGAGCTAAACACAAGGAATCAATTGTATCATTTCTTTCAAGCTCTCCTCGTGTGTGCTGCCAAATCCAGTCGGCTCACTTGACTGGTTTAAAATGCAACACTGGTTTCCCAGAGAGGATAATGGACTAGTGTATAAACAGAATTTTTTCACAAAACCAACAAGGCAGCCCAAGTGATAGAAGCCTTTAAGGAGGGGGGGGGGGGGGGGAT